>VDFB02338332.1:0-40057 GCA_007258455.2 Sequoia sempervirens | reverse complement strand
TGATGTATAGCAGGGGATATTTCTATGTACAATAGGTGCCAAAATTTAAAGAAATTCAAGTGTTTTGTTATAAAAAATTAACATATTGCAAATGGTATCCATAATAGGTACACCTTAGGCAAACATATCATTAGATAAAGCGTTTAGAAAAAAACATGTAAGTTTTTATTCCAACATCTGAATCTATTTGAAACCAACTATTAGAGCACCTTCATGATCAAAAAATCCACTCGAAGAGGGAGATGAGATTGTTGGAAAAGTAGGATTAGCAAAAATATAGTTTGGAGGAGAATTAGGATAATTAGGCATATGCCAATTGTAAATTGTTATTTAGAAAAATATGGTGCAGTTCGGATAGGAGTGGTTAATGGTCTTGAGTGTGACATGTTTAGATTGGAAAGAATTTGTATAACTATGTTACCCAAAGAAATATATTGGGTTGTAAAGCTCATAAGATTCCTTAGGATACTCAATCTTTAGTTCAGGTAGTAAAATCAAAAGGGGTTTTGGAAATTGATTTTTTGTTTTTGTTTTGAGTTTTTAATGCAAATAAATCTTATGGTTTTTTAGAATATTTTGTCTTTCAATAAGGTTTTAAGTGTAAGGGCGTCAAGTTTACATAAATTTAATATGGAAAATTGGTTCTAGAAAAGGAAATATCCTTCCTTGAGAATCAATCTTCTATATTAACATTAGGATGGACTAGACGATTTTACTATGTTGTCTGATAAATCCTTCTTATGATTATAATTAGAAAATGACACTAAATATTACAATTTTAGTATAAAAATCTAATTATAAAAATTGTTACAATATCTTTTATATAAAAAAATATAAAATTGAAGTTCCATAGAAACATAATGTACATTCTGTGAAGATATTTTTGTAGCTTTTTCAAAGTCTTGACCACAAACACCAGTGTGTATCTCAGATGTCCTCATGATGCACCGTTGTCTTGCATAGATGGAAAATTAGAAGTATAGAATGCTTTGTAATCTGTACATACACAAATACCAAATAAATCATGGGACCACTACGCATAATAATACTGGAATAATAGAAATAATATGAAAACAAACTATAAAACCCCAACTATTGGAATTAAAGAAAAATACTAGAAAGCAAGAGATGTCACCAAATATATTCATTTTCTTCCAATCAAAGAAAAACTTGCACATAAAGAAGAAAGGAGAAAATGTTTGGGTTGGATATTTAGGGGCTTGCCTTAGTTAAAACCTAGTTTTGGTGTTTCCACCTCCACAAACAACCAAGATTGATTTGATGAAAAACTTGATAAAAGAGATATTGATAAATATTGATTAAAACAATATATAATGCCAATAATTCAGATGATAAATTTAAATATACTATGCTAACACCAAATACATCTATCTGCTAGCATATAGAACTTTTAATAATGAGAAGGAGATAATGAAACAAGATATCCCTCACTATGAAGTTGTAAAAAACCTCCAAAGTAGAATTTAGAGCTACAATATTGTTATATTACTCAATCCTACCACAAATAAATGACATGCAATGTGTCAAAAGAGTGTTGTTACTTCAAAAATCTGAAAAGATTCAAAAGTTGTAGAACCAAAGCCAAAGTGTAGCACGAGTGTTCGAGAGAGAGAATGAGGAAAAATATTCCTTTTTTATAAAATAGAAAGTAATTTTTTTTGTCCAAGCATGATTGATACACAAGAGCATTACATTTAAAAGGTTCTTAGGAATGAAACACTCCAATGACCACTCGACTCACAAATTTTTGTGGTATGCTAGCGCATTGCACAGATGTATGTGCATAGCGTTGGGCCCTCCAGGAAAATGGACTAAAAACATAGGATCATCAAAATTTTGCTAGGCATGAGATATATTAGTTCTAAAATTTCATATTTAAACTATTTTATACCATGAGCTAAAGGGGAGAACATTACATAGTGTGAAATTGAAGGGTATATGATTTCCTACACCATAACAATCATGTATAATACTATTTCAAGGAATGAATGGTTGTATGATATGTGCATGTGTGTGTATAGCAAGAAGAGCATAAGATTAAATATTTTGATGAACAATTTTCATAAATGATTTTGATAAGGATGGCTAGCAAGGTGTATTATACTAGAGATCATTCAATGATTTTTATTGATCATGGTTGTTGCAAATTGCGTTGTAGAACAACCATGGAAAAGATAGAACATATGAAGACCCATAGCTTAGCAAGCTGCACTATGCTAGGTATTTCATATGCTATCAAGTTGCTATAAATATTTTTAGTTTGAGATAAAAACCTGATTGTGCATTATGATAGCCCCCCTTAAAATAATTGCATGACTCAAGGAGTGTATTTTTTAAAGGATAGTTATGAAAGAGATAAATTATTAAGGAAGAATTATGAAGTAGGATGTTGTGTCATGAAACACAATAAATTGTGCTCATGGAATGCCATTGCATAATGTAGGGATGACACATAAAATGCACATCACCTGTACCAAAACACTAAGGGATCTACCTACTTGGGGTCAATATGAAGATTTGATAATTATGTATATTATTTAGATTCATTTTTGTATATTGTCACTCCCCAAGTGTAGAGGAACTAGAAACATAGAGGAAGAAAGTCACTTGTAAATAAATTCATTTTTGGGTCAATATGGAAGAGACCTAAAATTTTTAACGCTTTGCATCATCCCAAAAATAAAAAAATATTATTGTACAACATATGGTAGAATGATGATACAAATAGAAGAATTTACAACACTTCATTTGTCCTATATCCATGTACCTATAAGGGTATCATGGGCCATCTAGGTAAGATCAACAAACATATACAAACAAGCACGGGGATAGTAGAAACAAAGCACACACTCAACATAACTAAAATATAAAGATAAGAAAAGTATTGCTTTAGAGTGTTGAATCAAACATATCACCGGTCTCCCAATCTTGATCATAAGGGGAGGAGGTTGAGCCTATAAAGGAAGCACTATTAAAGCGATACTGGTGTCTCACCCACAATAAGAGCCAATGAACTAGTGAGTACAATATCATCTTGGAAATCCTATGAAGTGGGTGTCAATTATTTTGTAAAAATCATAGACAAAACCATAATATCTTTGATGTACTCAAATATATTCTTCCCTAAGGGAGAAGTTGGTGATTCATTATTAGAATAAATGATAAGAGGACTATCATGAATAATCACATGAATAGGAGCAGTGATAGGCACATAAGAATTTTTTACTTCTTCCATAAATAAGATTGGTGAAGAAGAATTTTAATGTGATGGAGAAGGTAGATTCAAATTTTGGTTGATAAATGTTGGAGTTGGATAATGTTCTAGTTTTATCTTGGGAGGTGGACATGGGATATTGATATCAACAATGGCAGGGTGGAGAACACATAGAAAAACTTAATGATGGGTGCATTGGAATGTTACTAAGTTAGAAAGTGTGGAACTAGATATTATAGAGGTGTTTGTTGGTAGGTTAAGGGAAACTATAGAGCATATTGCAAACTACCGATAAAGATCTGCGGTACTGGGAAAAGGCGCTAGCGATAGTTAAGAGTCATGTCCCTTCAAGGGAACACATGTATATATGTAATGTAAATGATATATGTGATAGATGAGAGTATAGAAGAGATGCGATAGGAAAAATATAGATACCAAAGTAGAGACTAAGACCTACCTTTTGTACCTACTTATGATATAATATAAGGAGTTATAAGGATTATATATGTGTCATGAATGCATGGATATTTTCTTTGATGTTATTATATGATATTCATGCCCTCTAGATTAGTACCACACATGCTCTCTTACTGTGTCCTCTGGGGTATAAAAGACTACACAAAGAGTGTTGGGTTACAAATCTTTGGACCACACTTTCCCCATTTCTCTTGCCAACATTGGTTCCTTTGTTGGGACCCTAGAGAGAGCAGTAAAGAAATTAGAAGCATAAAGTAGGAAGGAGGAAAGTTGATAGAAAATTAAAATCTTGTCAGATCATAAGGGCCACCTCTGTGAGAGGGGGGTAGGCTGTTAGGGGATGATGAATGGAAAGGGGGGAGGGATCTCATTGATTCCTGAAAAGATGTGATTGTTCAAGATGTTCCTTCAAAAATTAAGATACTTATATGGGAAGAAGAATGAAAGCCCAAACCAAGGACATATATAGGAATAGGAGAAAACAAGAGAGAAAGAGAGATATTTGAAATTATTAAAATAGGAATGGAAATGAATGTGGAAGAAAGGATATTGAAACAAACCTAGGAAAGAGAAGAAAGGTAGCACAAACAAGAAATAGAAAGGAAAGAGAGATAACAAGTGAGCAAAGTGGCGAAGGAAATTCTAAAGAAAAGAGGGGAGCGTGCTAAGAAGGGTGTTGTTAAGTGCACTGATGTGGGTGAAACCAACAATAAGAAAGGAAGAGGAAAATAACTAGAAGCCAAGGACACCACAAAAGATAAAAATGGAAAAGCAATGGAACCTAATCTTAATCCTAAGGATTTCTTAATTAAACATAAATTGACACTGGCTGTCGACAAAAATACATAATTAAAAATGAAAATGTATGAAGAACAAATATCACCCCTAGACCAGGAGTCATCCTGTATGCCAGATATAACACACATAGAGATAGATGAAGAGAGAGAGAAAGGTAAAAAACCTGAATTATGGACAACATATACAATAAATTGGGATATTATAGAAGGTAATAATCAACCTATTGAGTGGAGAATCACAAAGAAACAAAATAATTGTGGAAGGTTAGAAAGTCATAGTGAAACCAACTCCATCTTTAGCAATCAAAGAAGCTACACTATGAGTCAAGAGGAATATTCATTAGATGAAGACATGAACACAATGAGAAAAATGCTAGTTTTTGAGAAAGATACTAATAGTACCGCAGTGCATGTTTTCTTTTTGGAAACAATATGGAAAAGCCGGAAAGAACAATGAGAGAGCACAAAACTATTTGATGTTACACCCCAATTGTGTATTTACTATTTACTATTACTATGTAGGGTAAATGTGAATGTAATTTGAATTCTGAATGGGAATAAATTGTGCTTGTACTTTGTTATCAATGAATTATGAATGAATGTTATTTCATTTAATGTTATATAATGGGATGCATATATATGAAATGGATGGTTATAAAATTAGATATTCTAACTATAGTGAAATATTGTGTAATGAATATTTTATTGAATAGCTGACTACGTCTGTGGGAATTTGTTAGTTGGATGCAGGTATATGTTCAATCTTCTAGGTGTGAGGGGAAGTATCACTTAGGAGAAGATCTTGGTTGGGTAACTAGTAACGTAACCTAACTAACCTTACACACACACTCACAATAGAATGGTTGATTCAAGTTATTGTGTTGGGATTTGGTAAGTCATCCTTAGTATGGTGTGTGTGCATTAGTAAGGGTCTTGATTACTATTGAATGCATGCTTGGATGATGTTACTTGTTTAGAGCTTATGAATTCTTCCTTATATTACTATGCTTGTATTGATGGGGTGAATACACGTGGAATGCATGTATATGTATACATATGCATGTCGACGATAGACCATATGCATGAAGGAACACATACATGAGAGTACATGGTAGATGTACCTATGCATGCTTATGAATAGGTTGCTTGTGATCATGGAGCTATCGAATGGACAATACGACATGAATGCACATATGTATAAATACATCACACATTTGTTCCCTATCAACACAATAGTAATTGTGTATGTGCTTGATTGTGCAATCAAAGCTGTATATATAATATATGTATACATGTATCGATACACACCTATGTATGGAAAATGGGTATTCCCATATGAATTTATCAATATATGTACACATACGTATACATGTACATAGAGGAATATATATATATATACACACACACACAATCGATATAATTATTGTTGCTATGTGAATGTTAACTTTTTTGTAATCATTTGTATATAATATATGCAAAGCATTGAAAGGCCGAATATACCATATATTGGCATTAAATAAAGGTCAAACTACATGCTAAATATTACACAACAACAAGGTCAATATGGAAAATACACCATAGTCGATACTATGGAAATGAGTCTTTATTATTTAAACAATGAATTACTTAAGTCGTGAATTCCTATATCTAGGATATAAAGTGATAGAATATAATCCACTTCATTAAGTATTAATGAATGCTTGAGAATAGGGAAAGTAAAAAAACGAAGCAAGAATTAAACAAAGCACCATTTATGTGCTGAAGTAACTCATATCCTTTGTTTCTCAACAAGGCTATGACTAAGTCAATGTAAAAAGGTGTTGCTTGTTAGTAGTAGATTGATTCAATGAGAACAACCACACGAAAGTAAATAGGGAGTTGGCTGCATACTTGGTGCCAAATTATGAAGTTCTATTTCTTGTAGAAGTCCATTTTGGAAATCATTCGATTGCCATCATTTAGTCATGTGCAGATTGAACTAGTATTTTGTTGCTGTCAACCATAGAGGTCAATCTGTGGCATTATATGCTAAGTATACTCTTTGATTGTTGCAACCTTTTAGCTGAGTAGAGTGAGTCAATTTGCATGGTAAAATGGGTCGACTAGCATGCCTCTTTTGTAGGTTGAAAAGTCTCATTTTGTTGTATAAATAAAGAGGCAAGCTTTCTTATTTGAACACATTCTTTTGCAAACTTACACTACTGCTTATCTTTTGAGAGTTTTTTATTCTGTGAGCTGAGAGTTATTGTGTGAGTTACTTTAAGAGTGCATATTTTCATTTTGAGTGAGAAGTTATAGTGAAGTATTATTTTGGGTGAATTAAGTAAGGCTAGTGGGTTGCTGTTGGAAGGTTGTACAACATATCAGTCAATTGGATTAAGTGCATACAGGCATAGGGATCTATTCTTCTATTATTTATATTTATAAAAGATTATGTTTTTTATGTTAAATTGAGAATACACTTGCATTTGGGAATTTAAAACATTTGCTTTGGAAAAGGAAAGAAGCCATTTTATGCTTTTCTGTGAAGTGGTTGTATTTACTCTGTAATAGGAGAGATTGTTTGTCATACTTATATGTATACTAGATATGATTAAGCAAGGATAGCTTAGGAGTTATCCATAGCTAGTTAATTGATTATAGTTGATAGCTTATAAGTTACACCTAGGGTTGTTTATCTGTTAAAGGGAGGGTAACTTGCATTTATACTTTATGGGTAGATGTACCATTGAGTTTTGGGAAAGGGAATAGGTTGTTTCTAGGGTTAAAGGCTACCTTTTGGAGGAATTACCTATGCATAGGATATAGTGGTGTAGAGAAGGGGGATTAACTACTCATGAGCTCTCTTCATTCAGAGAGCCTCACGGAGCGAACTTCCCTAAAATACCTCAAGGAACATGCGAGAGTTCTAGAATCAGAAAGAGTAGGTCACGAAGATTCTTTGGACAAAATGACAAGCTCTCGCCAAAGGATGATAGTGCGGGTTTGGGACGACATCGCGATGTGCTTGTGTATCTCTAGCGTGCCAATGTCTGTACAAACCATAAATCAAGAATGTCACAAAAAATAGCTTAATGGCTACTAACAATTTGATTACTAAGAACTTTGAAAGTATTGGAGAATAACATAATGTGATAAAGCTAAAATAAAGTGAAATAGAAATCATAAAGAGAATAAGAGATAAAAAATAAATGCTCATAACCTCACAAGTGATGAAGCTTCCAACACGTGAATGTATTCAATACCTGCATGCGTAATATCTGGATAAATTGTTGGGGTTGTATAGGGGTTTTCCTTAGTCAAACCCTAATTTTGGTGTTCCCACCTCCATAGATAGATAGATAGAAAGAGAGTGTAACCGAAAAGGACAAAGCATGTGGTGAAAGCAAAACCCGCTTTAGGAGTAGAACTTGCACCACCAAGTATAAGTGATAAAATCAATCCTCGCTCAAGGAGGAGAACTTGTATCACAAAAGAGGTTATAAAAGCAATCCCCGCTCGAGGAGGAGAAGCCATATCACAAAATGTAGATGCAATAGATAGGGGATGTGGAATCCCATGATGCTCACGAGCATGAGATAATGAAGATGCTAGCTACAAGGCTTAAGGAAGCCAAAGGGAGAGAGCAATAGAGCTGTAAGAGACAAGAGTTGAAAAGAGTGTTGTGAGAATGTGAGAGTTTGAAGCTACTGTAACAAGCTATATGAAGCTGTGATAGAAAACTAACAAGAGAAAATGCTAGAGCCAAGGCTGGAAAAAAGGTAGAAGGCCAAATGAATTGAAAATATGACATTTAAGGAAGGAAAAGAAAATTATCGAGCCATTACAAGGTGTCCCCGACCATTACCACCGATAAAGGTAAGTGACAAGTGGAAAAAATGCACAAAAATAATCATTTAAATGTTGAAATGTCACAGGATGCTAGCGCGGCGCACAGATGTCTGCATGACACACTAGTGTCCAGAAACATCACACTACAAAATGACATAAACGGGAAAAGCACAAGGTTTGATGCGAAGCTGATGCACAAGGGTAGTTGAAAAGGGGTGCTAGAGCATCTTGAGAAGGGAAAAGGTTGATGTAGGGGTTAAAATGAGCCTACACAAGTGTGAGGGGAATGGACACTAAAGCAGATGCATGAATGTATGTGGAATTGCAAGGGGTGCAATTTTACGACATTACAAGTGGCCTAAAGTCAAATCTAGCTTGAGTAGTGTATGTGAGTAGGATGAATTTCACTCAGAGTACTGGGTGAGAACACTTTGGCCAAAGTAGTTTGATTGCCTTTGGCTCCACTGTCAATTCACCGTGATCCATTTATTTGCATGCTAGTCCTAGATTGTGGGTTTACAAGTTCTAGTCATGTAGGACACAACACTAAGCTTAGTTGGTTGTCATTACATGGTTACTCTACCAAGGCCATCTATCAAATGATAGATATGCTGGGGACCGCATATGAGCCCGTGGTTGGCGGAAAAGCACTTGAGTGATGCTTCTCCTCCTCAGTAGGCAACAAGAAGATCTAAATTTGAAGGAGGTTCTTGGAATATCTATATCTATTGTTTGAAGCTTGGTTAAGCTATGTATGTACTTTGTACACATTCTTTAGAATATTGTAATTTGTGAGATTATTATATTGGAATGGAATCATTGTTGATTTATGTTGTGAAATCTATGTTCATTTGTTCTCTATTAAATAAAGAATTTTTTTATGGCAATGGTTGAATTACATAGTTTATTTACTTGCAAATTGAAAACTTAGGGAAAATTACTTCAGTGAATGGTTGTCATGTTACATGTAGTATTATAGCTACTAGGTTTAGCTTTGGAACCTATGAGCTCATCATACTTTCTGTCCAATGTTATCTAATGTTTGGAAATTCTTGTGCCAAGATGGTGCGTCTCAGGTTAATGACTAGAAAGTTAGTAATAAAAAATGAGCAGTACCTAAAGGCCAAGAAGGAAAGAGAGGCCATCATTCGAACAATTAAGGGTACCAACTATGACAATTCCATCTGGTTAAGCGAAACTAAAAACTTTAGTCAAACACTTTCTTGAATTAGTGATGTAAAGAGAAAGATGAAGATGGAGGCTCAATACAACTATTTACCTTCCATCTCACCAGAGAAGTCTGAGTCTTTATCACTTTTCGGGGATATGCCCTCAGAAGGGAGTGTCAGTTCAACATTTATCTCTAGGGACCCTAGATTTTTTCCAATGGTGGAAGTAATTGTAATTTCCTCAAGTAAAGAATCAGAGGGTTATGTACCTCACAACTATGTATTGGATGATAAATTCGAATTATCCGTTTTGGGATAGATATGAACAAATGAGAGATGAACAATCTCAATCTGTAGGGTATACCCCAATGAGTTGTGTCTGAGAGTGAATCCAAGGGATACTCTCCACTTGAATATCTAAAGAGTCACTCTATGTAATCAAGAGGATGCTTAGATCCTTGAGAATTAATAAAATCATGTGTTTATCAAAAAGCTCATGCTTAAGTCTTATGTGGAATTCCTTATGTGTGATTAAATTATCATTTAAATGTTTTCCATAAGATAATGATAACATGATTAAATCTAATATGGATGAACCTTCAGGTATATTTCGTTCTTACAAAGATGGCAAGGACACGAACCAATCCTGGTGGAAGCCAAGAACTTGGGTAAGGACCAGTAGGTGTTGAAGCTAGACTGGATCAAATCTTGATAAGATTGGGAAACATAGAGCAAGGAATAGGGGTAAAGAATAGAGTTGAGAAGGAAATTCCAAACAATGATAATGAGGGAGAAAACTCTTCTCACTAGTAAAATTTGGAAAATAAATGACTAGGTGACTAAAAATTTTAGTCACAACAACTAAAAATGACTAAATTCTACTAATTTTTTGCAACACGGCTATAAATGAGTAAATAAATGATTAATTTGGTCGTCGGGTAAAAATTTATTTAGTCACACAAATAAAAATGATTAAACAATTAGTCACACGAGTACAAAGTAGACAATTTTTTTTTAAATTATTTGGTGAAATGATTGGCGAGAGTCATGTATTCATGTGCATGATTTTTCATTATTCTTGTTTAGAATTTGGTGATTCTACATTATTCCCTTTTAGACAACTACACTGAGGCACCTCGTTTTGAGTTACAACAACTAGGTACACAAACTACACTAAGGAATTTTGAGTTACAACACTTGCATGGGAAATAAAGATTGTTTGCAGAGTACCTGGAGAATTATAAAAAGGCAGGCAAGGAGTTCAGTGTTTGCTACAAAGTATTTGAAGTCTGCAACAAAGTCAGATTTGGGGATGGCCTCTGAATGAACTTAGAGATAATTTCAAACCCTCATTACATTAAACAAAAAATCTATAGCTTTCTGATTGGAAACTTACAATAGTTATAATCTACTGATCTTAATAATGTTCTTTTACAATCTTGCCATTGTTCTGCTTCATAATGTCTTCAAGCTAAATATAATAAAATTTGGGTGTCAATGCCAAAATAGAATTTCCTCAAACAATTTTGATACATTTTCACTATAAGCACAAACTGTCCTTGTGCAAAGTAAACATGTGCCAGATTTACCCACACATCAGGCATATGAACAAAGATGTTTCATGTAGCAGCTTCTTGTAGCTATGTAAAAATTTCCTTTGCAATATCAAATTGACGTCTTTCAGCTAGCACAATGGCTACCCCATTTTCAACATAAACATTTCTTGATCTCTATGCCAACACTTTACAATATAGTTCTCTAGCCTTCTCAAGATGTGTTGTCTCGTTCTTTGGATCCCTCCTCTCATTGCGAAAAGCTACACAATAATTCCAATTTCCAAGTGAAATGTCAACATAAGAATTCTTCGCATCTGATTCACTTTGTGTAGCTTTAATTGTTTCTTAGGAAATGGATAGTTTCCTAAGTTCCCTTTGATAATATTTGTTGGATCTATCACTTGACTGTATAAGAAGGAAATCTCACAGGCCGAAAATATCCAACTTTGATACCATTGTAATGTCCCCAAATCTATAACTTTCTTATTTTTTGGTATTTTCCAATTTCATGCCCTCCTTTTTAGCATTTTTTATTACACAAATTGATATATTTCATAGATATAGTACAATGTAGATAAACAATAATATGGATCCAATTTGTAGATTATATAAAGCCTGAAAATGAAAAATATTGATGCAATAAATCAAATACTTGTATTGATAGGAAAAATAGTCTATGGAACAGTAAAACAAGGTTGTTATGAAGCATATAATATGGACTTATGTTCATCTCAATAGTCGTAAAACCTCAACAATAATAGATCATATATTCTTGATACTTGGATCAAGTATGAAGTCACCACAATGATCCTTGGATGTGACAATGATTTTAAAGGGCTGTGCACCATAATCCAAACTCATATTATTGTTTCGACAATAGTACAAGAGCTGCACATACCATATGGATCCACCATATATCTGAGTGCCCCAACTTGCAACACTACCTTGGAAATAATGATGTAATTTATATATGTGGAAGTTGGTGACTAGCTGTATGAAACCTTTTTCACAACTACACCTATGATGGAATGTATCAAAAACAACTGGTGATCATAAGGAAACCATTATTGCGCTCTAATGACAGTGACTTATATGGCGGATGGTAACCACAAACTTGATATATTTTTGGCTAAAAAAGAATGCAATATTACTCCAGTAGTCACATCGCCCCTTCAACACAAGTGTAATATTAATATCAATTTGGAATTTGAAAATTTTAGCTCAATGGTGACTCCTATATGAAATCACTCCAAGGAATTGTGGGTTTTCATCCTCCAATTCCAGTCCTAGAGATTTTTTGTCATCAAGTTAATTGAACCAAAGTCCAAAACTCCAACAAGGAGTAGAAATAAAAAAATTAAAATGCTTGATCATTATGACTCCTCCTTGTTTGGCTTATCTTAAATAGAGTTTTCCTCCAAATACATAACTCTTCAAATTTCCTTCATGACCTTTGATTGATATTTGAGAGGAATTATTTAAAATAGATTTCAATTATAAGAGACATCCTTTATTTATAATTTCAATTTACTTGAGGCCCTCTTTATTATAATACATTTTATGATAACACTTAAGTGGCCCCTTTTATGACATTAAGATCCTCTTGAGTTATTATTATACTCCTATTTTCCAAGAGAAAAATCCCCAAGGCCCATGGGAAATGAATGATGAGCATTTGAGTTTCAACTTGGTTTCATTTCAAAAAGGGGACATTACGTTTTACAAGATTTGCTTAATAACAGAATAATTTAATCACCTATTTGGAACTGTAAAATAAAAATAGATGAATTAATCTATTTTCAATTATAGGTTCTTTTAATCTAGAATTTGATAGAAAGATAAAGCATAATACATTGAAGGACACAAAAAATGTTCTAAAATAAAGACTAAAATAGGTTTCCCATAAAAAACAAGAAATAGGAAAAAGGAAAAGATAACATACAGATGATTCATTTGAGGTTTTTGATAAGATCTCATTTAACTATGTCAAATGGATTTGGAAGGGACAAAGCATATTTTATTGACTAAAATTTTGAGGTAGCTTATCCATTGTCATTATATGCATCATCTTCTCTTGGAATTTGTTTCTATAATGGTTAGGTTTGGTTAAAGCTCAGGAAGCCTAGACATCATCATCATATGGATCATCTTCTCTCATACTCTATTTTTGCAATGGTTCATCATCTTTAGAATCAGAGTATGCATGTCTCCTTCGTGATTTTGTTGAAATTGGAGAATTTGTCTCACCATCATCAGATTCTTCTAGATCTGTAGCTGCAACAAGATCTTGGGAATTTTCTACATCATCTTGTGCCTTATCACTCATATAATTTGCCTCATCTTCCATGGAAACATTAGGTTCCTCCATATAAGAATCATAAGCCTTATGGTCCTTATCCTTCTTCTTTTTCTTCTTTTCCTTCTATTGTTTCTTCTCAGACTAACCAACCTCATCATCATCATCATCCTTGTCCTTATGCTTACTCTTCCATAATTCCTTCACACGTTCAAATTGCTCCTCTTGTTGCATCACCTGATGAAGTTCTTCCTCTTGTTCTCTCCTTTCCATCTGAAACCTTCATTCTTCATCAACTTTTCATTTTGCTTCATCAACCAAGACAAGTTGTTGTGCTACTTTAATTGTTTCTTTTGCTTTAAGCTAGTCATCTATTTTCAGTTCCATGTTTCCAAGCATACATAAAGAATTTGATGAGTTTTTATCCAACTTAAGTGCATCCCCAATCAATTCTAGGCTTAGTTGGATCTCGTTCCGAGCCTGAGCCATGGCTGCAAGATGTAGATATGCATCCACATAATCAGGAAACTTGAACAATATTAGCCTATATAAAAGATTTGATTTTTTAGTATCATGTAGCTGTTCAAACAACCTAGCAAGATTAAATAGTGTTGTGAATTTATCCCATGGTAACTCAAGTGAAACAACACCTTCTTTTAGTCGATGGAAGAATTCCATATCCTTAAAGCACACATAAAAAACTGTAGAATTGGCACTAGGGCTTTTATTATGAATTCAACCCAAATGCCATTTCCTAATGCCTCCATAAAAGTTTGTTGATCCAACTCTAGTTCATCACGCTCAAAATGAAGAACCCCAATGTTGTTTAATAATTAAATGGGTACTTCTTCTCTGCTCTTCTTCAAAAGAGACTTTGTTGTCTTAAGAGAATCTAAGGCTGCATTGGGATCTATCGATATTAATAACTAACCCATCTTGATAAATGCATGGGAATCACATGGATCTATGCGAGTTGCCTTTCTTAAAATTTCCAAAGCCTTCTTTGTCTACCCTTGCTGAGCATATATATGGCCTAAAAATTTTAAGCTCTCATAGTTATCGGGGTGGACCTCCAGAACCTTTTTAGGATTTGAGAGAGAACTCTTAAGATCTCCTAGCTTCAATTGAACCTATTCACAAAATCCTATGGCCTCTGGCTTTCCTTGACTGATGCCATGTAGTAGCAGCCAGTGGTGTCATAATCACCTTTAGTATGATAAGATCGTGCAAGATTATAATATGAATAAGATTTCATGAGAGGGTGGTCAATTGAAACAAGAGCTATCTCAGTCAATTGTTCCACAAGAAAATGCTGCCCTGTGAAGAAAAAATGGTTTGCTAAATGATTCAATGTCATTGCATAGTACGGGTATAATTCAAAGGCTCTACTCATCTTTTACATTCCTTCATGAACACTACCTTTTTCACTAACTATGAGAATCCTACAATTAAAAAATGCACAAAACTGACCACATATATTTTTCTCCATTTCAAATAGCAAAATTGCCAAAAAAATGCGTTTAAAACCTACAAAAAAATCAAATAAAATCACGTTGATTTTTGTGCCAAAAAAAACCATGAGACCATAGCTTGTTGAGCTTACTATTATGCTTTGATAGATTTTTTCCAAGCATCCATAGCTTGTTTGAAATTACCTATTTTAGGCTTTTAGCCATAGTTGCAAGGCAATGAATTGTTTGATAAAATGCTTTGGTAGACATGTATGAAAAATGTGGTAGCATAGACAAGGCAATGAACTTTGGAAAAAATGCTTCAAATAAATGTGGTCTCATGGTGATGGAATGCCATGACGAATGCCATGACAAGTGAATTGTTATGGATTGTCATGGCATTCCATCACCATGAGACCACATTTCTTTGAGGCATTTTTTCAACCAGTTCACTGCCTTGTCTATGCTATTGCTTACTATTATGCTTTGATATATTTTTTCCAATCATTCATAGCTTGTTCGAAAGCACTTGTTTTAGGCTTTTAGCCATAGCAACAAGGCAATGAACTATTTGATAAAATGCTTTGGTAGAAAATATGTATGAAAAATGTGGTAGCATAGACAAGGCAATGAACTGTTTGAAAAAATGCCTCAAAGAAATGTGGTCTCATGGAATTCCATGACAAGCAAATGAAATTGGAAGCTGATCCTAGTTATTAGTTATGCAATGTGAAGTAATTGCATAACTGCTTAGGTTGACTTTGTAAAAACTATATTGTAATTGAAAATTTGTCACCTATCAACATCTAGTTATTAGTTATGCAATGTGAAGTAATGCTTTGAGTTTGAAAGATGTGCAATAGAATTAGAAATGCAGATGATTATGATGATGTTATGTCACCTTAACTAGCCTTTCACCTTAAGAGGTTGGCTTGTCACCTAAAATTTGGTTATATGTATGGTGTAATTTATTATTGAATGCAATTCATTCTTCTTAGCTTTCTTACTTTGGTTGAAATTAATTTTGTTTAGTTAGAATATAATTTCTTATATGTTCTATACATTTTCTAGATGCTAGACTTTTCTTGTATGTCCTAGATGATAGCTTTAGTTTGTAATAAAGCTTCTAGCCTGCACATGCATTGAATATGATTGTGTGAAGGAAACAACAATGAACATATGTGATTTAATAATACATATAGATATCTTAAAATTAGGTGAACTAAGCCTCCTCATTACAAATAAAGAAATGGTATCTTAGGTCTCACTGACACTGAAAACTAAAACTAAGAGACTGCAAAATTAGAAAATTGTTTAATCTTTTCAATAAAATGATATCTAAAATACTGCATTCATAATATACCCTATATTGCCACATAAAATACATAAAAAATCCAATACTGCAATTCAAGATCACAACTTATTATATCATACACAATATTATGAACAAATAATTGATATCAATTCATAATATACCCCTATATTCCCACCTAAAATATGTAAAAAATCCAATCATACATAGTATTATCAACAAATAATTGAGACTAGAATTCAAGCACCAGATTAAATATTCTTCTCCATTGATTGCTTTAAAAAGATATTACAATATAACAAAAGTTTCCTCATATATGTTTCTATAAATGCCTATGATGATGATATCAAAATTCAGTCTTGGTTTCTCTTTTATAAGAGAACCAACAAGCTTCAGACCATTACAAAATATGGCATCTTTTCAAAATTCATGCCTCTCCGTATAAACTAAACATTAGTTTTTCTTAAAACATAAAACAAAGAAAGTAGATAACTAATGAAGTCCGCAACACTCACGACACCATATTCCGTTAATCCATAAGGCACCCATGATCACTGAAGATCTGTTTAAGGTCCTTTCTCCATATTAGTGTATTTGAATGTCCAATTCTTCCATTGTGACAGCCCCAAGGCCTACTGTTCGGGAGGACCCAAATACTTCTGCTCCCACTCGTACACTGTATAATCATGTGGCCATTTGTATTCTTGAATTTTCAATATATTTGCAAGGTGAATCTTCCATCGACTATCTAGTAATGCCCTGCCATCCATGATAAAATTAGAATATCCAACATCCAAGGCTATTACTCCATCCATGATTAAGTTGAACCTATCAAGACTCAACTCACCGTCCTTTTGTATGTGAGTGATGCAATGTGGAACAATCTGGCCAAATTCACTCTTCCATTCATTGAGGTCCTTCAATTGGTCATCATCTTTCAATATTTTTGGCACAAACCACTGCTTCAAAGTATGAAATGAATCTATTCTTGTTTTGATATTTTGATCCTCTTCTTGTATATGTTGGAATTCATCTATAACTATTTTGGCCATCTGCTTTGTAGGTTTTAATGCTGTAGGAGCCTCAATACTCCTCTGTAAGATTCTGCATAAGGTTATCAATGTGTGGTGTATGGGTTGCCAGTTCTTAAAAAGGGGATCTAGTATGGGTACATGTGTTTTCATTTGATCAATTTATTGTGTTAGTGAGCTGTAGCAATCATACACACTTTCCAACTTATCCACAATTAGCTTTATCCTATGCTTGAGGACTTTCTCTAAAACATTGCAGATTTGCTTTTTCACTCCTTCCTTACCCTCATTGTTGGCTTTCTTTAACTCTTCAATCTCATGTCTAAGAATGCTCACTTCAGTGGAAGCACTTTCTATATCAACTGGTGGATCAGGACGAGGTTGGTATAACATTATTTGCTTGTTTTTCGAGGGGCCCGCTCCTTTCAATTGTTCATTCAACTTCACATTTTCCATGAACAATTAATTGACTTCATCATTTAAAAAATTTTGTTCCTTTTCATACTCTCTCAATCTAGTGTAGCCACGGTAGGAGGGTCCTCAAAGAGAGCAATCAATCCAGACCATGCAACAAGATTCACAAAACAAAAACAACATGGAATATGGAGGGAAATGCAGATTCAAACATTCTCATTAACAAAAATTTCAATTACAATCGGCCGACAACATCTGGGTTTACAGATTCAGCTCACAGGCCTGATATAACTTGTTCAAAAATACATTTCTATATTCTCCTTAATGCGAGCTGAAATATAACATCTCAAATATAATATTCATCTTACTAACTCTCTAATGATCCATTACAATGATTTATATCACATCTTGAGATCTAGAATCATCCACGTCGGCCAAAGATCATTACAATCTCCAATGAAAGAAAATGTAACGTGCACATGCATAGGTCGGCCTCAAATTTGAATTTCTCCTTAACAGGTGCATAGGATGAAGTTTGGACCTAAATTAAGGTCAGGGGACACTCCATGGAATGATTTGAAACACACCGTAAGGATTCGCAAGTTACGAGAATTTGAAAATTATTCCGGTGCTGGTTCAAGAAACTGCCACTAAATTTGGGAGCGATAACTTGCTGGAAAAAGATCCAATCGCGCTCAAATATTGGAATAAGGAAAATGAACATGTCCATGATGTAAATGTAAATCCACAAGGTCTGGTGAGAAAATATGATGAATCCACCAACTTGAACTAAACAAGAACTGAACAAGAATAAAAACTGAAAGGAAAATATTTTTGGTTGATGCAAGATTGCCAAGAACCAAGGATACTCCCGCATTAGACATCTGGGGTTATTGAAAAAGTGAGTCCCTCACTTTGTTGGGGCTAAAGGAAAACCAATACGGTCTACCTCAGCCTGAGAAATCCAAGAAGAATCCTCCACTGGTCTACCTTTCCACTTCACAAGATATTCTTTGTACTGTCTTCCACGAGTTTTCCTACCATCTCTGATATCCAAAATCTCTTCAATCTCATTTGATTGTTTCTTAGGAAACTGTCTCTCCAATTTTGCTTCACTTCCTTCACTAAATTCTGCTTCATGGTACTGATGTAGATCTGCAATGTTGAATATAGGTGATATACCCATGTCATCCGGTAACTCCACTTCATAAGCATTTCCTAAATCAAATTTCTTCAAAATCTTACAGGGTCCAAACTTCCTCATCTTCAACTTATTGTATGTGCCAACTAGAAATATTTCCTTCCTCAAATACACCATCACTTCATCTCCAAATTCAAACTCCTTATGTCTCCTCTTTTCATCTGCTTTCTCCTTATACTTCTAGTTCATATCTTTCAATTGCTCCTTCACTTGAGTATGCACGTTCTTCATATGTTCTGAAAATTCCTCTACTTCTGCACTCCTTTTATCTTCCATACTGATGTCTCTCAATTCTGATATACCTCTAGGATGAACTCCAGTAACAATCTCAAAAGGTGTCTTTCTGGTACTCCTATACACTAAATTATTGTAAGCAAACTCTTCTTGTGCAAGGACTAAATCCCAACTTACGGTCTTCTCTCCAACCAAACATCTCAGCAAATTCCCCAAACTCCTATTTACTACCTCTATTTGTCCGTTAGTCTATGGGTGAAAAGTAGAATTGAACTTCAAATCTATATTTAGCTTCTTCCAAAGTGTCCTCCAAAAGTAACCAACAAACTTTGTATCTTTGTCTGAAACTATACTCCTAGGTAATCCATGCAATCTGACCACTTCCTTGAAAAAAAAGTCTGCTACATGTATTGCATCTGTTGTCTTCTTACAGGGTATGAAATGTGCCATTTTAGAAAATCTATCCACCACCACAAATATAGAGTCATTACCTCTTTGTGTCTTCGACAAACCAAGAATGAAATCCATGTTGATATCCTCCCAAGGTCTCTCTGAAACTGTCAAAGGCTTATACAATTCAACATTCTGACTACTTCCTTTTGCAACTTGACAAACTCTGCAACTTTACACAAATTTTCTAACATCCTTATGAATATGTGGCCAAAAGTAATTCTCACTTACCAAGGCTACTGTCTTATCAATTCCAAAGTGTCCTGACAATCCTCCACTATGATTTTTCTTTTATCAAGCTATCCCTCACTGAACTCCAGGGTATACACAATTGATTCCCCCTAAACAACATATCCTCTTGAATGAGATAATCCAACCATTGACTCCTATCCTCCAAAACTAGTTCTTTACAATCTTTCCAAGGTTTTGCAAAATTTGGGTCTTTCTCATACAAGTTCTTCAATTCATCAAAGCCTAATACCTCCACTCTCATCTCTGTCAGTAAATTCCTTCTCCTACTCAAGGAATCAACAACTCTATTTGACTTTCCACTCCTATGTTTCAAAACAAACATATAACTCTGCAAGAATTCCACCCATCTCATGTGTCTCTGATTCAACTTACCTGGACTGTTCAAATATTACAAAGCCTGATGATCCGTATATAACAAAAAATCCTTAGGAAACAAATAATGTCTCCACTTCTTCAAGGCTTGAACTATGGAATAAAATTCCTGATCATACATTGAATATCTTCTCCTAGCATCATTCAATTTCTCACTGAAATAAGCTACAAGTCTCCCTTCTTGACTTAATACTGCTCCAATTGCATTTCCACTTGCATTTCCACTTGCATCACAATCTACCTAAAATACCTTATTAAAGTCTGGTAAAGCCAACATAGGCTGCTCAGTCACTTTCTATTTCAACAACTCAATACTTCGATTTGCTCTAGACATCCACCTAAAATCCTTCTTATCTCCTCTCATTGTTTCTGTCATAGGACCGTGAATAGAACTGAAATTCCTAATGAACTTCTAGTAGAAACTAGCCAATCCATGAAATGATCTTACCTCTCCAATGCTATCCAGTGTAGTCCATTCAACAATTGCTCTTACCTTCCCAGGATCCATCTTCAATCCATCCATAGATATCACAAATCCCAGATATACCAATTCCTCCTTCATGAAATACACTTCTTAATGTTTATCAACAACTGCTCTTCTCTCAACCTTTGCAAAACTTGTCTTATATGCAACAAATGTTCTTCTCTAGTCTTACTGAAAATCAAGATTTCATCCAAATAAACAATCACAAACTTACCCAAGAATTTCTTCAATACCTCATTCATCAGCCTCATGAAAGCAATCGGTGCATTTGCTAGTCCAAAAGGCATCACCAACCACTCATACAATCCCTCATTTGTATTGAATGTTGTCTTCCATTCATCCTCTTCTTTGATTCTGATATGATGATATCCACTCTTCAAATCTATCTTTGTAAAGTATTTAGCTCCACTCAAACAATCCATAATGTCATCCATCCGGGGCAAAGGAAATCTATACTTCACCGTGATTTTGCTTATGGCTCTAGAATATGTACACATCCTCCATTCTCCATCCTTCTTAGGTGCTAACACAATAGGTACTGCACAAGGACTTAAGCTTTCTCTGATCAAACCCTTCCTCAACAATTCTTGCACTTGTCTATTCAAATCTTCATTCTCTATAGGTGTCATCCGTTGTGCTGCTTTATTAGGCAAAATAGCTCCAGGAATCAGATCCATACAATGACTAATACTCCTCACAAGTGGTAATCCATTAGGTACATTATTTGAAATGATCTCCTCATACTTAGTCAACATCTCCTTTATCTCCTCCAGTTGTTCTTCTACATGCTTCAAGTCTTCATCCTTCTTAGGAACCAAGGCATAAAACATGTTCTCATGTCTCAATCCATCTAGAAATCTCCTTCCATCAACCAAACAAATTGTAGCACTCGTACAAACTTCAACTTTAGGAACATCCTCCAATGGAAACAAAGTCTGCTTCATCCCATTAGCAACAATAGTATATGTATTCTTCTTTCCATCATGAATAGCCTGTATATCATACTATTAAGGCATTCCCAACAAAACATGGCATACATCCATAGGCATGATATCACACAAAACTTCATCATGGTAATTTCCTATCTTTAATTTCACCAAACATTGTTCACTTACCAGTATCTTATGCTCATCTTGAATCCATGCTATCTGATAGGGCTTCAGGTGTTTCAATATTTCAAACTTCAATTTGGTCACCATTTCTTTAGAAACCAGGTTCTCTGAGCTTCCACTATCAACAATCACTTTTCAACATTTACCAACTACCTTGCATCTGGTCTGAAACAAATTATTTCTCTACAATGGTTCCTGCTCCATCTCACTTTGACATAGTACTCTTCTATTCACCAACACTTCTCCATCTTCCAGTTTATTAGATGATCCGACATGATCTTCCTCAATAAAGGTTGTTCTTCTATTGTTCTATGTCTTTATGCTTGTCTCTCCTTGATTACATTCAAATGCTCTATGCCCTTCTCCACCACACTTAAAACAAGTTCCCTTGAATACTCTTTTCTATTGTCCTCTATCATCTTTTCTATAATCCTCATTCTGGTAACCACCATATCCTCCTCTTCGGTAATAATTTACATCACCTCTACGGTATGAATCATCATTCTTGTTGACTTCCTTATCTTTATTTTAATCTGCAAAAGATCCTCTTCCTCCTCCAGTAAAAATTCTTCCTCTCTAAAATCTTCCACCCCTTCCTCTCTATCTCTGCTCATGTCTTTTATTCAACTTCTCTTCTACTTTTAGGGAACATTGGTATGCCTCTTCCACACTTTTCAACTTGATCAAACTAATCTCATCCTGTATAAACAACCTCAAACCATTCACACACTTGGCTACTTGCTCGATCTCATCCTCCGAATGTCTGGATCTAATATTCAACTTGTAGAACTCCTCAGTATACTCTGTCACACTTGACTCCTTCTGCTTCAAATTTTGCAACTTCTGGAACAAACCAATATGATAATTTGTAGGCATAAACTTTGTTTTTAACTTATTAACCATCCAATCCCATGATTTTATCTTTTCTTTTCCTCTTCTTTGCCTATCTGTTTGCAAATCTTCCCACCAAAGGGATGCATGTCATTTCAACTTTGTACAAGCAAATTTCACCTTCTTATCTTCAGTGGTACCTTCAAAATCAAAATACTTTTCCATCTCTGTTATCCAATCAAGCAATTCATCTGAATCCAACTTCAAACTATAATCTGGTGGATTGAAATGTGGTTTTGTATTTTCTCTAGTTAGGGCTCTTATGAACCTATTTTCTCCCTGATCCAGGCCATGATTTTCTCTTTCCCTTTCTTCCTGTACTTCTACCTCTTCATCACTCACATCATCAACTGGTTGACCTCTCCTTTGGGCCGTTTCAACTGCATCTAATCTAGCAATAATTTCTCTCAACATCTCCATTAAAGTTGGGTCTGCATTTCCATGCGCTCCATTTCCTCTAACATTTCTTCTTCCCACCATCTTTACACAAGTCCTTTGTAGCTACAAGTCGGATCCTCAGTCCGCCACCCCACAAAAAATCTTCAACAGGACTCCACGAATTCTGGCGATCTCTCACGGATCAAATCTCGCTTTGATACCAATCTCGTGCAACCACGGTAGGAGGGTCCTCAAAGAGAACAATACGAATCATGCAACAAGAGTCACACAACAAAAGCAACACAAAATATGGAGGAAAATGCAGATTCAAACATTCTCATTAATAGAAATTTCAATTACAATCGGCCGACAACATCCGGGTTTACAAATTCGGCTTATAGGCCTGATATAACCTGTTCAAAAATACAACATTCCTATATGCTCCTTAATGCAAGCTTAAATCTAACATCTCAAATCTAATATTCATCTTACTAACTCTCTAATGATCCATTGCAATGATTTATATCACATCTTGAGATCTAGAATCATCTGCGTCGGCCAAAGATCATTACAATCTCCAATGAAAGAAAATGTAACGTGCGCATGAATAGGTCAGCCTCAAATTTGAATTTCTCCTTAACAGGTGTATAGGATGAAGTATGGACCTAAATTAAGGTCAAGGGACACTCCATGGAATGATTCGAAACACACTGTAAGGATCCACAAGTTATGAAAAAGATCCATGAGATCAAACTAGCCGTTAGGTTTAAAAATTACTCTGGTGCCGGTTCAAGAAACTTACACTAAATATAGGAGCGATAACTTGCCAGAAAAAGATCCAATTGTGCTCAAATCTTGGAATAAGGAAACTAAACATATCTATGATGTATATGTAGATCCAAAGGGTCTGGTGAGCAAATATGATGAATCCACCAACTTGAAATAAACAAGAACTGAACAAGAACAAAAACTGAAAGGAAAATATTTTTGGTTGATGCAAGATTGCCAAGAACCAATGATGCTGTTGCATCACAATCTAGCTTCCATCTCCTTAACTACAACTCGGGTGAACATATTTGAATGTGTTGTCATGGTTGCAACTTCTAGAGGAGATGTATCCTTTAATGTTTTCACCATAGTTGTTCCTTTCATTTCCTGCACTACATATAGTCACCTTGGTTTTTGTGTACTCTTTTGTTTGGCTCATAATGCCAAGGTTTCAATCTTAGGGTTATACCCTGTGCCACTTACCCCTTCATCTGAGTCAAACTCAAAAATTAACATTGGGTCTTCCTGTGTTCTCACTTGATCAAGTAAAATCATTTTCTTTAATTCCATACCAAGGACAATAAGTATAATACTTTTCAAAATCATCTCTTTAGCCTCTTGTGGGATGACATCAATATTATCAATCCTTAATTCATCAAAAGTTTGGGCTACTATTTATTCATGCTGGGATTCCTCAACTCCCATCTTATTTATTTCAACCCTTGCTTCAAACTCTCTCACTTTCATCTTAATCCAAAAGTATTTAAATTCAACCGTTTTGATAAATTCATCATCTTCCAAGAACCTGAGAGTTGCAATTACCCTCTCATCCTCATGCATTTCTCTTTCTCCTTATACCTGAATATCAACTCTAGCTTTAAGCATGCGGTCTTCAGTATTAGGCATAGGTTGGTCCACTTCAACATCATCCTTGAAATGTATTAACACATTAACTACTTCTTCTGCATCTCCAACCTCCTCACTTATTTCATAGGAAACAAGTGGGTCTATCTCTTGCGTCTTTTGTTTTTTAGAAGGTGGTTGTTCAGGAGGTGATCCTGGAGAAGCATGACATACTGAAATAGTATCCAGAGTTGGTTCTGTAATTACAATACCACTTGGCCTTTTGGGAGACAATTTGGTAGGTCTCCTCATCTCCACTACAAACTTATCATATAATTCATGAAACTTATCAATCATCATATTAATCCTCTTGAGAGGATCTGCTTCCTCTACGAAATACCCCAATAAATCACTGTGCTTCTTCTTTCTTTCTTCCTCAAGCCTTTTCATAATTTCCCATTTTCTCCTTCTCTCATATACCTCTTGAGGAGTGAAACGATTTTTGATTACATCTTCTTCATACTCAATTTGGTGGGTAACCATATCCTTGGTAAGGATGGTGTGTCTTACAAAATTCACGTGACCCTCAGGGTCAAAAGCTCTTTCCTTTCCAGACTCTAAAGAGTACCTTGTTTTTAGATAATTCTACAACTCTTCAAGTGTATCAAATCCCACTGATAGTTCCCCACATGTTGTCAAATTGGGTAGAAATGTACCCTTCCTTTGCTTATGCATGACATCCTTTTCCATCCATAGAATTTGCCACATGAACTCTAAAAAGGCTAATCAAAGGGGGACAAAATTTGGCAGTATATGTGGGTCCTGTGGGAATCCATAAATCCCGATGATTGTGATATCTGGTAGAAAAAACCAATCATTGAAGTTATGACTATGGTCTTGCTTAGGTTTCAAAGCCAAAGGTCTTAACAGTTGTAGCACAAGTGTGTGCAGTCTTGGTGGTGGGTGGCCAGGAACTCTCATAATTTTGTACACAAAGTCATCATGGAATATCACATAATTTGAATTCTTACATCTAATATCCCATATATAATACCATCGTTGCACTGGCAGCAAATTCTCCTGCTGGTCGATCTTACCCAAACACATCCTTTCACTCCATCTATCTTTATTCTAGTATAATATCAGGTGGCACAACAAAGAATATTTCCTGAATGTTATGGGGGATCTATTTTCCCTGACTTACAAAAATCCTTCATGCAATGCTTTCTCAAGATATGAGGCAAAATCATATTCAATGTTTGTCTCAGGGTTTTGGATCCTCATAGCCATCATCATTAAACTAACTGGCATTCGATCTTGTGCATCTATCCCAAGTACTTGACAAAGAGAAAAGTAGGTTTTCTTAAAATAGAATTGGAAAAATGTGACAACAAATGGTTCAGTAGAGAAGGGAATATAGGAATCACCCTGTTGTTCACACCCCTTTTCATGTAAATGGGGAGTTCATCACTTCTATAGGTTCTCCTCAATCTAGCATATTCTTCTTCACTTCTTTGCAAATTAATTTTAGTCAGAGCTTGTTTTTTTAGGTGAAAACATTCAATGATGGCTACTTTAGTCAACACAACTAATGGTGAACCATATGACAATTTCGCAGACCTAGTAGTATGATGATAACTTTTAGACAATACTCTGATGAACTCTACATCTATAAAAACATTTGAGACAATTAACTTGGCCAAATCTAATGCCTATGGATTTAACACCAGAATCTTGTCCTCCCTTTTATCATAAAAGTACCATAACAGTTCCCACCCAGAGATAGGGATAAGGGCATCTCTACAACCATGAGCCACATCTTAAAAAACTTTCTTAAATCCTCTATCATTTGATTCAGGGAGTATATCTAGGATAAACTATTGTAAGGACCTCTTTTTAACCTCAAATTTTTCCTTTTTAGTTTTAGGTTCTTTCTTCTTGGGCGACATGATGTTTAACTATCTTACTTCTCCTATACTCCTGAAATGCAAAATTCCAAACAATCTTGTACTCATAAAACTTATTTCACAAGTTATGTGCACTTACTCGAGTTACGATGGTTGCAGAGCTTAACCTCCTCAAACTCCCAGCTCCTCGCATGATAATTTTTGCAAATGAGTGCAAAGAGAATGTCGAATTCTTGGTTTAATGGCTTCTGAGGTCAAACATGTCGACATTAATATCAACCTTATGCCAAATATTTTGCTCGTAGTTCGAGTTTGAATATGTGCCATTTATTTTAAAATATCGGAGGGTTGATGTGATTCGTGCATTTAATACTGCTATATCGCTGCCACTTTCTATAACTTCCACGGGATAAAGGGGTATACACCCTATGCTGCATGCTTCTTTGCATTTCATCGCAGGGTAGTGGGATCCTTACCTCTATACCACAAGCTTGACTTGTTTAACTTGTGGTACTGCAGTTTGCATTAACAGTCACATATGGCTTACCACCATACCGCATGATTCATCACATCCTTCCAGGGTATAGAGGTTCATACCACCCTACCACATGCCTTTATGATCTTCCTCTTGGGATGGCGGGTTATTCCCCGCTATACTGCACCCTTCATTTTTCCTTCTCACAGTGTGGCGGTTTATGATGTATTTAAATTCTCTCATACCGCCCAACCATGTCCTCATCATAATACTTCTACGGTATGGTGGTAAATATCTTCATGTTGTTAGTTACGCACCGCCAGCCCGCCAAGGTTTCAGATTACTACTGAGGGATCGTGGTAAGGGACTGTTAAGGGATTTGGAATGTTTTCAACTAGACATGTTTTTGCTTAAGTATATATGATGAATTTTTGGCTTTGTATAGGTCTTTTAGTGTCAGTCAGACCTAAAAAAATTATATGTTTGTTTACAGTGGGGAGGCTTAGTCAAAAATAAAAAGGAATATAAGGTCTGATACTTGTAATTGTAAACATCTTCTTGGTTTTTGACTACAAATTATTTTTAATCTGTAAACTGAATTCTATTTTAAGTTTCTATTTGTAGTTATCAGCAGATTGGAAAGTCAACAGTTATCAACTTATGAACTCAATAAAGTTTTACTGATTCAAGTTGTTGATTTATACATTATTGTTTACTTGGACTTCAGGAAATGAAGAGAAGGACTGTAAGGTGCAAATTAGATGATAGTGATCATAATGCTGAAATTCTAGTGATAGAATATGAGTGCGTGCATAGTGAAAAAGTGGCCAAGAATAATGAATGTTTATTATGTCTTGGTTTGACAAGCGGGCAAGTTGTAAATCCACTAAGTAGTATATTATTTGTTTAATAGTGTTTAATAAAATTTTATAGGCAAGATCTTTATGTATATAAGACATAATATGATTTTTTTTTTGTTTTATAGGAAACAAAAAGAGTGTAAATAAAATGAGGAGAAAAAACAAAAGGAAAGAAAAGATACAATGCCGCCATCTTGTAGAAGCCAACGCTTTTGTGATTCAACAAATGCAGTTGGTGAAAACAATAGTTGTGATGATGTGCAACGTTGTGATGATCTCTTAGCACAAAGGTTAAGAGAGATTATTGAACAACATCAGAGCAAAGGAACAATAGGTCTACATAAGATTTATTCAACATTAAAGGATCTGTTTGAAGTGAAATCCGTGGAGACCGATACTGATCTACCTACTCATGCCACACCTGATGTGGCCAAGGAGCATGAAGTTTCAGTTAATGAAAGTCATGAAGAGAGACTGCTAGTTGCATCTACTGTGCCTCAAAGTGCACCTGTTGCATCTAGAAATTTTGATGGAACTAGTGGATCAACCAAAAATATTAGTAGTGGTAATTTAATAGAAGATGTGGATGCTTTTGTCAAAAGAAAAAGATTGAGTCAAGATTTGTACAAATCTACAAAGAGGAATGCAAGAGAAAGAAAATTAGAAGGAAATAAGCCATTCTTGCTTGAGGTATCGAGAGATGGTGAGCCCATTGGGACAAATGTGCAAAGTGGGCCACCAAGTTGGGTGTAAGATGTAGGGCCCAGTTGGATATTTACAAATCAAGTTTTGCAGAGAAAGATCCACGAGATGTGGAAAATATTATACAAAAAATGGAAAATTCTTTTGAGACTACTGGTGGAAAAATTTGTAAAAATATTACAAGCAAAAGATGAGAATTTTGATAAACAATTATAGATACAATTACAAAAAAACAATCATGGAGGGAAAAGAGAGTTTAGACTCCACTCTATCTCCCAAAGAGTGGGAGGCATTGAGAGAAAGTATGCATTCCAAAGAATATTTGGCAAAGAGTAATAGAGGCAAGAGAGCAAGAAATAATGTGAGGGCTGGATATACATTTGTTCGAGGCAGGTTGCATGCCAAAATGGACAAATTTGCAGTAAGTGTATGGATTTTTGGTTCAATTTATATTGTGTTATTTATTTTGATTTTTTATTGAATTGACTATTTGCTGAAATTGATATTGTATTTTAGGTGGAAAACATTAATAGAGAAGTAGGTGCAGAAGATACTGTCAATTATATGGCAACACTAGATCATAGTAAATCTAAGAGTAGGATGATGTGGAAATATAGTTTGTCAACAGAGATTTCATAACCACCATCTATTCAATGCCCAGTAGGAGCCTTTGTAGATCATGTCAACTCAAATGAACTATGGTACCAAAAGGTAATGAGTTGCATATTCAGTCTCACTCAACAAGTTTCGGAGTTGGTTGTCTTCATTAACCCTATAGTTTCTACATGGAATGAACATAAATCCATGAATTCAGATGAGGTAAGAGGCTCTATTGATCTCATTTATTCTTGTTTGTAAATTCTATATACAAATGCCTCTTAATATGTAGGTTATTGAAATCTGAGCATAGGAGAATCCAACCCAATTTCTTTATTGTTAGAGTGATCCAGAAAATGTTCTTTTGGGAAAATTTATAGGTTGCATTCTTTACTCGACTATTGAACACTTTGTATATTTTTTTTCATGATGTTTAAACCAAATGTAGAGAAATTTTATAAAAGCAATAGGAAAAAAAAATGCCTTCATGATGTCAACAAAGCTGTCAATATTGATAGTGATGAAGTGGACAAGAATGCACATCAAAGTTGTCGTAGTTGTCCTGAAGTTGAGGTAATTAATATAATAGTTGTCAGTTATATGTCCCAATGTTTTGTCATTCTTCATGCTTAAAATGTTCTTTTGGAAAATAAATTATAGCTTTTGCATTCTTTACTTGACTTATATTAATTTTTACATGATGATTAAACCATATGATGCAGAGAAATTATATGAAAGTAGAATGAAAAGAAAAAATGCCCTATCAATAGAACTCTCTGCAAAGCTATACAACTTCATGTCTGCAATGATGTTGATAGTGATTATTGTGATGATGAAATCGATGAGCATGCACATGATATTCATAGTGGTAGTTGTGCTGAAGTTGAGGTGAGTGCTATGAAACCACATGCAAGTAAGTACTATTCAAGTAAGTAATGGTTGTTTTATTATGTAAATAAGGGTAATCATTACCTATTTGATAGAAGCTGATGTGTATTTTTTTTGTTTTTGTAGACATTTATTGATAAGCTCCAAGAAGGGGATAAAGTTGAGGTGTTGGATCCATTTGATGGTGCTGCTATCGACATTGGGCGGATTCACTCACTATCTATTGTACATGGAGTCAATTTGAAAGGAACAAGAGATGCAAATGTAAGTATTTTAAAAGTCACAAGTAACACACCCCTTGCTTATCCAGACACAATAGATGGAGTTGTCCATCTGAAAGAGAAAGAAGGGACCTTCACAAGATGGCCACTAAAATATTTGAAAAAAATGACATAGTTGATGTTTATGATCTTGTAGTACTAGCTATTAGACAACTTGGCCCACTGCTTTATGCAATAGTTTGAATGTGTTTTTCAGGGATCTTAGTGTTTTTTGTCAAGCCATAAGTGTAGAAGAGAAGAAGAAGGGTTAGTAGCAGCAAAGTGTGGAGAGTGAAGTTACAGATAGAGAATGTACTGAGCCTGAATAAGTTGAACCCAAACAAAAACCATAGAATCTAATTTGAGTGTACATTCTATGAGTAGAACAAAGAATGTTCTATCTTACTGTACCTGCAATGTAAAACCACTTGATTATGATTTTCTCTTTTTGTTTGGGTTCCACTCTTTCAAACTGGTGTATTATAGAAGAGGGGATATGTTGCTGTGTAGTAGACACATAGAAAAGGGGTGCAAAAAAAGAAGTAAATACAAAGTAGATAAAGAGGTGCAAAGAAGAGGAAAAGTTGTAGAGAGTGCAACATACATGTATGTGCAGTTGCAAATAAGTTGCAACATAGAATTGTCATAAAAATTGTAATATCTTGCATAAGAAAAAAAAAAGCATTGTAACTCAATTTTCTCAGTCACAGCACTGAGAAACACACTTTGTAACAGTACATTTTTCAAAGCAAAGACACATTTTTGTCTTGTATTTGCTATAAGAACATGTTTTCTCAATAAAATTTCAGTATTTTTCCTTCTCAATAGCCATTTCATTATGTGCAAATGAATGATTGATTATGTTTTTCTGTGTTTTTATATGTTTAAACCTCAATTAAAACATTGTCTCATTTCTAACACTTATAAGTAGAAATCAGTGAACATAAATAATTAAATAAACTACCAATTGACTAAATATACTACCAACTGATAGAAATCAGTGAATAAATATGACTAAATATAATGATTATGCAATTAATAAATAATGTATCAATATACCTACCAGTTGACATAAATCAACGAACCAAAACAATTAAATAAAATACCAAATTGATCAAAATGATGATTAAAATTAATGACTAAATACACTACCAATGGACGAAAATCAATGAATAAAAATGACTAAATAAGTGACCAGTTAACAACAATCAATGACTAAATTAACGACTGAATATATCAGTGAATAAAAAATGACTAAATAAGTGACCAGTTTAAAATAATCAATGACTAAATTAACGACTAAACACACTACCAAATCGATCAAATTAATGACTAAATTAATGACCAACTCGATCAATCAAATGACTAAATTAACGACCAAATCGATCAAATTAATGACTAAATTAACGACCAAATCGATCAATCAAATGACTAAATTAATGACCAAATCGATCAATCAGATAACTGAATTAATGACCAAATCAATCAATCAAACAACTAAAATTGGTTTAGTCATCAATTCAGTTGCATTATAAATGACTGGCAATAAACTGCTACTGGTCACGAGACCATGTTCAGTTGTTTACAAGCAATTTTTAGTAGTTTTTTTAGTCATATATTGCTGTTTCTATACTAGTGTCTCATGAACTTGATCAAACCCATGATCATGAAAGGGAGAAATCACCTTCCCTATTTGAGAAGACTAATAGGAAGCGTATGGATTATGAAATCTCTAGAGATATGAAGAAAATCAGCCTACCTAAATTTGAAGGAAGCGCCAACAAAGATGAAATTGAGGTTTGGTTGGTTCAAATAGAGAAATATTTTGAAATTCAAAATTATACTGAGGTCACCAAAGCAACTTGAGGAGCATACCCATTAGCAAGAGAAGCCTCTAACTGTTGGATGAATAAAAAGATGGAACTCAATCTTAACTCATGGAAACTGACATGGAGTGAATTTGTCAAAATTTTCCATAAGAGAAGGTTACCCCAACCCTACTTTGATCAAAACTCACATATTTTCAGAGTCTGTGACAAGGTGAGATGACAGTTAATGAATATTGGGAGAAATTTACCTGTCTGCTACACTATGTTCCTATGTACTAGAAGGATGAATGTTTTTGTATAAGAAATTTCATCATAGGACTTAATAATCAGATCAAGGGAGAGGCAGATGTTCATGGTCTAGCTACTATGGATCTTGTGTATGAGAAAGTAGTTAAAAAAAAGAAGAAGCTCAAAGCTATCTCTATCCACCAAGAAAACAAAATTCATAAGAAGATTGCGAGAGTTCAAGACAAACCAACTCCAAGGAAGGTTGAAGTTGTGCAAAATGTGCCAAAGCAAGGGGAAAAAGGGTCCTGCAATAGTGAAAAGGATTCAAGAAGGGAATGTAGGAAGAATGGCTCCTATAGTGGAAATACCAACAATACTGGTGGAAATGCTAGTAAATCTGGAGAACTTACGAGAAGGAAGGGACTGACTACTGGATGTTTCACTTGTGAAGGAGACCACTATGCCAGTCAATGTCTTAATATGCCTTCAGAGTCATGATCTTATGGTAATCCACTGCCTACCCAGTAAGCAATATTCTAGCAAAAGTTTCATGTAGTTGTGGATGATCTCTAGGCTGAGTATCAAGTGACTCCAATATAAACTCCAGGTAATTTATTTGGCTTACCCATTTCTATACTTATAGATACTGGCACAACTAAATTTTTTATTTCACCTAGAGTTGCTAAGAAAATATCTAGAAAGGTTGGTTTCATGGCAAAGTCTTGGGATGTAGAGTATGCAAACCATACAAGAGCAAAGGTGGAACAATGTTTGTTCAAAGCTAGGATAGAGCTACCTTGTTTTTCTATAGAAGTGAACCTTTATGTCATGCCTTTAGGATCTTATGACGTTATCCTAGGTATGAACTGGTCATGGAGACATAGGGCCAAGGTAGATTTCCATGCCAAAACAATAGAATGCTTAGACGATCTTGGTAATCAAGTGAAGTTTCAAGGGATACCTAGGGAGGTCAAGATTCATCAAATCTCTGTAATACAGTTGTTAAGGGCTAAGAAGAAAGGGTGCAAACTCTTTGCTATCAAGATGGAAAAGCTAGAAGAGTATAAGGGATCAAATTCATAAGAGAATCTTGATACTTTGGGTCACAAAACTTCCAGGAGATGGAAGATGGAGAAATGGATGAAACTAGAATATCAAATATGGAGAGGTATCCTATTCTAAGAAATTTTCAGATGTGTTTTCAAATGAATTATTTGGATTACCACCAAAAAAGATATTTGATTTCTCAATAGATATAGTTCCAGGATTCAAACTTGTTTCCAAGGTACCTTATAGAATGACGACAACTGAACTAATGGAGCTGAAGGAACAATTGGATGAATTGTTGTCTAAAGGGTTGATAAGACCAAGTGTATCACCTTGGGGAGCACCAATAATCTTTGTGAAAAAGAAGGATGGTACTTTGCATTTGTGCATAGATTATCACATGATTAACAAAGCTACGATAAAGAATAAGTATCCATTGCCACACATTGATGATCTATTTGATCAAATGAGGGAAGCTGCTGTATTTTCTAAGATTGATCTAAGATCTAGATATCATCAGTTGAGAGTTAGAGATGAAGATATCCTTAAGACTACTTTCAGAACTAGATATGGACATTATGAGTTCATAGTTCTACCCTTTGGTTTAACAAATGCACCTACAACATTTATGAACCTTATGAATAACATATTTATGGATTGTCTAGATAAATTTGTCTTAGTATTCCTAGATGATATTTTGATATATTCAAAGAATGAGGAGGAACATTGTAGACATTTAGAGATAGTGCTACAAAGACTTAGAGAACATAATTTATATGGACAACTCTCTAAGTGTATCTTCTTTCAGAAGAGAGTACATTATCTTGGACATGTGATTTTAGCAAAAGGTTTTTTAGTTGATCTAGCTAAAATTAAGGTAGTATTAGAATGGCCAGTACCCAAGAATGTATCTTAGGTTAGGGGTTTTATGGGTTTGGTAGGGTACTATAGAAAGTTTATTGTAAATTTCTCCAAGATAGCCTTTCCGATTACTTCTTTGCAGAAGAAAGGGAAGAAGTTTGAATGGATAGAGAAGTGCCAAGTAGCCTTTGACCTACTTAAAGAAAAGTTGACTACTACACCTATTTTGAAAGTACCAGATCCTGAGGGTGACTTTACTGTTATCATGGATGCATCGGGAGAAGGATTAGGAGGTATTCTAATGCAAGAAGGGCAAGTGATTGCTTATGAGTCAGGGAAGTTGAAACCTTATGAGCAAATTTATGCATCACATGATTTAGAGTTAGTAGTCATGGTTCACACATTGCAAATGTGGAGGCATTATTTGTTAGGAAAACCTTTTGAAATGAAAATTGATCATCATGGATTGAAGTACCTTTTCACTCAACCTAATATAAATGTAAGACAGAGGAGATGTTTGGAGTTAATAGTTGATTATGACTTCAATATCAATTATATTAAAGGAAAAGAAAATCGGGTTGCCGATGCCTTAAGTCAAAGACATCATATTGCCTCGATGGTGACAATTCAAACTGATTTTAAAGGTTAGGTATTGCAAATGTGCAAAGAGGATGAGTATTATATGCAAGTTAAGCAAGCACTCACAAGCAATCCACAAGATGCTAGGTATGAAGGTTTTCATTTTGAGCCTAATGGATTACTTAGATATAAGGGGAGAATGTATATACCTAATGTAGAGGAGTTATGAAATATAGTATGGAAAGAAGTACACGAAGCACCATACTTTGGACACCTTGGAGTGACGAAAATGTTGGTAGATGTAAAGCCACTATACTTTTGGAAAGGAATGAAAAGAGATGCTGCCAAATTTGTGGCAAGGTGTCTTGAATGTCAAAGGGTGAAGGTGGAGAATCATCATCCTTCAGGTTTGTTATATCCACACGATATATCAGAGAGAAAGTGGCAATTCATAAGTATGAACTTTGTGCAAGGATTGCCTATGTCAAGAAATAAGCACAATACCATTCTGGTGGTTGTAGATAAATTTACTAAGGTAGCACATTTTATACCTAGAAATATAACTGATGGAGCACCTATCATAGAAAGGAAATTTATGCAAGAAGTGTTTAGGCTACATGGAATTCTTGAGAAGATAATCTCAGATAGGGATGCACGAGTCACTTCAAGGTTTTGGCAAACACTATTTTCTGCACTAGGGACTCAACTTAATATTAGCTCAACATATCATCTAGAAACAGATGGACAAAAATAAAGGGTAAATCAAGTATTGAAAGATCTACTTAGAATGTATTGCATGGATCAACAATACAAGTGGGAAGACTGCTTACCTTTGGTGGAATTTTCTTACAATAATTCCTACATTCCATAATAAAGATGGCTCCTTTCAAAGAATTATACTGTCGAAAGTGTCAAACCCCTGTAAGTTGGGATAAAATCAAAGATAGAGTGAGCCTTGAGCCAGAAATGTTGGCTGAAATGGAAGAGCAAGTGAGGATTATCAAGCAAAGATTAGCTAAAGCTAATGATAGATAGAAAAGCTATGTTGATGCTAAGAGAGTACTTCAAAGTTTTTTCGTAGGTGACAGGGTGTTGTTGAGAGTGAAACCTCACAAGAGTTCAATCAAATTTGGGAAATCTTCCAAATTAGCTCCATGAAATGGAGGACCTTTTGAGATTCTTGAGGAAGTAAATCTGGTAGCTTATCGAATTGCGTTGCCACCAGCTCTTGTCAGGATGCATAATGTCTTTCATGAGTCATACCTAAAGAAGTATATGCTAGGTGATAATCATGTGATTCATTGGAATGCTTTATAGGTACAAGACCCTAGAGTGGTAACTCTCAAGCTCGTCAAGGTGCTCAAAACATGTAAGATTTGCTTGCATAACAGGGAAGTTCTGCATTGCAAAGTTTAGTGGGACAAATATGTGGAAGAATCTACTACTTGGGAAGACTATACTGAGATACATTAGAAGTTTCCTCATGTTTTGAATGCTTTTGAAAGTACTTGAAAAAAATATGTTGTTTGTTTGATTAGTTTATGTTGCTACATAAAAATCATCGGGGATGATGATTCACAAGGGGGGAGTATGTTACAACCCAATTGTGTATTTACTATTTACTACTACTATGTAGGGTAAATGTGAATATAATTTGAATTTTGAATGGGAATAAATTGTGCTTTCACTTTGTTATCAATGAATTATGAATGAATTTTATTTCATTTAATGTTATATAATGGGATGCATATATATGAAATAGATGGTTATTAAATTGGATTAACTAACTATAGTGAAATATTGTGTAATGTACATTTTTTTGAACAACTGACTACTGTGGGAATGTGTTAGTTGGATGCAGGTATATGTTTAATCTTCCAGGTGCGAGGGGGAGTATCACTCAGGAGATGATCTTGGTTAGGTAACTAGTAACATAACCTAACTAAGCTTACACGCACTCACAGTAGAATGGTTGAGTCAAGTTATTGTGTTGGGATTTGGTAAGTCATCCTTAGTATGGTATGTATGCATTAGTAAGGGTCTTGATTACTATTTAATGCATGCTTGGATGATGCTATATGTTTAGAGCTTATGAGTTCTTCCTTATATTACTATGCTTGTATTGATGGGGTGAACACACGTGGAATGTATGTATATGTATACATATGCATGTCGATGATAGACCATGCGCATGAAGGAACACGTACATCAGAGTACATACATAGACATAGCTATGCATGCTTATGAACGGGTTGCTTATGAGCATGGAGCTATTGAATGGACAATACGACATGACTATGTATATGTATAAATACATCACACGTCTATTCTGTATCAACACAATAGTAATTGTGTATGTGCTTGATTGTGCAATCGAAGGTATATACATATCCATATGTATACACGTATCGATAGACACGTATGTATGGAAAACGAACATGCCCATATGAATGTATCAATATATGTACACATATGTATACATGTACATAGAGGAATACATATATATATATATATATATATATATATATATATATGTACATGATCAATATAATTATTATTGCTATGTGAATGTTAACTTGTTCATAATCATTTGTATATAATGTATGCAAAGCATTAAAAGGCCAAATATAACATATATTGGCATTAAATAAAGGTTAAACTACATGCTAAATATTACGCAACAACAAGGTTGATATGAAAAATACACCATAGTCGATACTATGAAAATGAGTCTATCATTTAAACATTGAATTAATTAAGCTCTGAACGCTTATATTTGGGATATAAAGCGATAGATTATAAGCCACCTCATTAAGTATTAATGAATACTTGAGAATAGGGAAAGTAAAACAATGAAGCAAGAATTGGTCAAAGCACCATTTATGTGTTGAAGCAACTCATATATCATCTATTTCTTAGAAAGGCTATGACTAAGTCAACATAGAATGGTGTTGCTTGTTAGTAGTAGACTGAGTCAATGAGAATTATTTGGCCAAAGTAAATAGGGAGTTGGGTACATAGTTGGCACCAAATTATGAAGTTCTCTTTCCTATAGAAGTCCATTTTGGAAACAATTTGATTGTCATCATTTAAGAATGTGCAAATTGAACTATTCTTTTGTTGTTGTCAACCATAGAGGTCAATCTGTGGCATTATATGTTGAGTATACTCTTTGATAGTTGCCACCTTTTAGCTAATTAGAGTGAGTTGATTTGCATGGTAAAATGTGTTGACTGGCATGCCTCTTCTGTAGGCTACAAAGTCTCATTTTGTTGTATAAATAGAGATGCAAGCAATCTTATTTGAAACACATTCTTTTGCAAAATTATACTGCTGCATATTTTCTAAGAGCTGTTTATTCTGTGAGCTGAGAGCTATAGTAAGAGAGTTACTTTAAGAGTGCATATTTCCATTTTGAGGGAGAATTTATAGAGAATTATTGAGAATACTTTCATTTGGGAATTTATAGCATTTTCTTTGGAAAAGGAAAGAAGCTATTTTATGCTTTTCTGTGAAGTGGTTATATTTTCTCCATAAAAGGAGACATTGTTTGTCATAGGTATATGTATGCTAGATGTGATTGTTGTCAATAGATTTGCACCCTGCTGAATGCAAGATTCAACAACCTACTGAAACATGGAAACCTTCTTCAGATGTGGGTGATCTTAGTGAAGAAGGAGTCTCCAGAGTGAGCTGGTTCTCTGAATGATAAATCCTATTCTAAATAACTTATGGGGAAAATGATAGAAAGATGGACTGAAAAAAAAACTTGAATCTAACTTGTGATTAACTTAAAGTTATGAAATTCAAACATTGACACTCACAACAACCTTCCTATCACAATGAATCTCACTGTCCCACTGGCACATACTTCCATCAGTATTTTGCATGAAGATTCCTAAATGAAACACACCAGGCAACCTGAAACTATGCAATTTCTGAAACACAACTTACAAAAACAAGACATAAAAGGATTCTGATTTGAACCACAAAGACATCAAATTGCTATTCTAAAACTGAGACAAAAATGAGAAGGAGAATACTTCTGCTTTATTAAAACTGAAAGAGTGAATAATGCTGAACTGAGTACAAAAGGTTCACAAACTCAAAATTGTGTATGAGTAGGAACTGAGATCTGAACTGAGAAGGAGAGGAAAAGACTAATTATTTTCAAAGACATAACTCTCACGAAACCCTCATCCGAGCTCAGAAAGAAGCTCAAGGAAAAAAACTTCAAACTGTCTCAAAAACTGCATAAAAGCAGAAAAAAGCATATTGCTTTTATGATCAAACTGTCAAGCCTCTAAAAATAGGCTGAATCTACTTTAAAAGCCCAAAAAAAACCTTATCTCTCCAAGATAAGACTCAAATTCAACCAAGAGGAAAAGTCAACAATGAATCTGCTTAAAATAACAAGAAATCATAAAACAATTTATAAAAGATTGCTTTATGATTCTGCTTTATAGGATTGCAGATTTTACAATTTGCCTATTTTTTGCAATTAAAGATTATAAAATCTTTTGCAAAAAAAAAATCTTACCTCTCCATTACAATGCTTTGATTTTCTCAAAAAATCATAAAAATATCAGTGCATAATTATTCTCTCATCAATATCTCTAATTGATTTCTTTAAAATCAACTAAAACAGAAGCCCTAAATAGAAAAATTGACCAGAAAAAAACATTCCTAGGTCATAAGGTATTCACCATTACATCCTTATTGTTTTCTCACAAAACAATAACACAAGGTTTCAAGTCTCCACATTTCACTAAGACACAAAATAAGTCTTAAATACTTAATATGTCGACCTAGTATATGAATTTTTGGCCTCCCAACATATATTAAACTTCAGACTTTAATAAATCACAACACAAGGCTACCCTAATTCGAATAAACCCACATGCTTATTGACAAACATGAATATCCTAGATGATTATGATGTTGGGTCGAATTAGGGCATTAGAAAAACAAGGTCAAACCGTAAAATCCTTTCATTTGCACTCCATCATTTGGAAAAAAAACTAGCTTTGTCTGAAGGAATAGCGCTGCCATGATGGTTGAATCTGTAGCTTGTATATTTAAGAATCTTCACCTGCTCCTTCGGTTAGTCGAGCTCCTCAATGGGTAAGCTTGGTTTTTTAAGTATTGAAATTCTTTACTTCATTTTAAAGCAAGAGAAATCACTATGGCCGCGGCCTGTTCATGCTTGTTTCTGATTTCTCCTTACATTCCTATGACTTTGCCCTGCTTGGCCGACCTGTTATGAGCTC
>VDFB02338331.1:0-11228 GCA_007258455.2 Sequoia sempervirens | reverse complement strand
ATGGCTTATATAAATAATAGGTAACCACGGTGCAAGGAAAAAGATCATCAATCCCCAACCAGATTAGGAAGAATGGACGAAAGACAAAGTAAAAATAAAAAATTGGGTCAACATGGAAAGGAAGCGTAAATGCCCCCAACGCTTTGCATCATCCCCAATTTATTGAAAATCAATCACAAACATGGAGGAATGATGATACAAATAGAGGAAGGTTTATGACACAAAAACCACGCCTGTATCCAGGCACCAACATGGGTGACAAGGGTCATCCAAGCACACATAGCACTGTCACAGGGGAAACACATCACAACACACACACACACATCTAATCTAAAGATCAAGAAGAGGGTCTCCCCTAAGATTGATTGACCAAGAGGTCTTCCACTTCCCACTCTAGATCATCATAGGGGGAAGCATGGGCCTACAATGGGGGAATGTTAAGGGGAAGTGCTTCTGACCCTCCTATAGCAAAGACAAAGGAAGAGGGCCCCACAAGGTCCTCTCCACCAAGCTCTTGTGGAGCTAAAGTTAGCGATTTTGTGATCGCTACAAGGTCAGAACTTTATCCACAGAATTGAACATGTACCCTACAGGAGCGCCATGTTTAATTTCAGTGGATGGAGCAGGCAACACCTGAGGTTCACCGTTAGGCTCGAGGTCGAATGACTTGGGAGCGATGAAGATCTCAAGGCAAGCTGAGATAGGTTTTTTCATTAGGAAAAAACAAGTCAACACTGGACCACCTTGCAGAGAAGGTCGGCTCCTCTTACATTCCCCATTGTAGGAGGAACTACTTTCCACCTTCTTCTTTGTCAGGGGAGGCAAGCTTCCCATAGACAAGGCAAGAGGTGAAGAGGAAGAGAGAAGACCATAGTAGAGACTACTAAAGTGTTCGTCATATCTATGGATCTTGGGAAAGGCAGGATATTTGAAATGACCATCAGCAAAGGCGGTTCCACCGAAGGGGTGATGGACACCTGCACCCCCTTAGGGTTAGGGGCATTCGTACTCGTAGCAGAAGCCGAAAGTGATGCAGAACTAGACTTAAGAGAAGTAGAGGGAAGGGGAAGAAGAGGATGTTGCAGGTAGCCCTGAAGCAAGGGTAGTCATCTCCTCTTCCCTCCTCTATGAGGCGGCCTTCTCAGCAAGAAGAGCCTTTTGCTGGCACTTGCATTTGTGTGCAAGGTAGTTTCTATGGCTCTTTGAACTAGAGGCTGAATTTTGCAGAGGAAAATAGGGATCCTACTCGACCATAGAAACGTCCACTACAGTCGTTTCTGGCAGAGGAACAGACTCCTGAACAAGAGTAGGTTGAGACGCAATAGGAAGAGTCGACTCAAGAGCCTCGACAACGAGCCTCTTCTCACTTGCTACTTTAAGAGCAGGAGTAGTAGGAGGCTACAGATTGAATTCCCTTTGGGAACCTTTCTTTATGTTGTATAAGTAGTAAAATGGTCCAAGGTATTCATTAGGGAGATCCGCAATCCTAAGCTTGGGCCTACGCCAAGGAGGAATCATCAAACTCAATAGATAACCGTTGGGTTGACTCATCCAATACTCTTCCCAAGAAAGGGGAGAGCACAAGGCAGTTCAGGAAAAGGAAACCTTCTCTTTTCCTTTATGGGAAGGAGAGGGATCCAACATGGACTTCTCTTTTCCTTTTCGGGAAGAGGGAGTGGTATGTGCAGGCTTCTCCTTCTCTTCTATGGAAGAGGAGGCAACTGATTGTTGTATCACAAGGGTTAGTTTCGGCTGTCCCTTGCCCCCAATTTTATACTTTACATAATTCTTGTAAAGTAGGTTTGTTCTTGGAAGAAGTGGACTGACTGGGGTAGGCCAAAAGTGATCCAATGGATATCCACCACAGGACACCAAGGGCCGGTATCTAGTGTCATGCACTACATGCATTACACCTTCATGTGAGAATTTTAAACATTTGTGAATAATGGAGGCAATTCCATTCATGGAAGATAGCCAAGGTATGCCTAGCTTCATCTTGAATAGATCTGACTCTGGGATAAGGTTGAAAACTGTGTCAACAGCCCTAGGTCCAACTAGGACGGACAAGGTTATTGAGCCGTAGGGTTTGAGACACATACCATCATGCATATGGATGGTAGATTTTGTTTCTTCATACTCTTCACTTTGTGTTGAATTCAATACTAATTTTTCTTTTATAATAATATTCACATGGTTCACGGGGTCCACCAAGACCCTTGTCACAATGTTACCATTGAGGCGAGTGAGAATGTAGAAGGGAGAGGGCTTGTTTTTAAGGGTAAGTCTTGCGATGTGAACATTATGTCTGGTGAATTGGGTGCTGGTGGAGTGGTAGAAGTCATTGTGACCATGTTAACATAGGCCTTGGGTTAAGTAAGAGAATTAGTGGTCCCTAATGTGATAAAGCAGAAAGACAAGAGTTAGGGTGGCAAGGATGATCTCACAAAGAAATTTGATCGCTAGCTAGCTCCCAATAACACGCACACCTACACACAAGCAAGAGGGAAATTTGGTTGGGGCTATTAAGGGGTCTGCCTCAGTTAGACCCCTGCTTTACTGTTCCCACCTCCTTGAAAAACCAAGTTTGCAACGATAGAGAAATAGTACGATAAAGAAAGGAAATAAAGCAAAGAACACTAAACACTGCAAAATGGTAAATAGTGCTACTCAACGAAGTGATAGCTCGCAGAGGAGTGGAAATCTTACCATCTCAACCAAAAGCACTCAAGGCTAATGGGGGAGAAAATGAGAGTACTCTTGAGCCTCTGCTGCCATGGTGTTGTCCCACACTTGCTCTACCGAAGTGGAGTGATGGATTTGCTGCTATGAAGTGAAAAAGTGCTGCTAAAGTGATTGAAATGGATGTAAGAGAGTATGAATGATCTTGTAGAGGATGATGTAGAAGATGTCTTCAACTATGGGGTCAAACCACAATAGTGGTTTACAATTGAGATGAGGAAGGAAATTTCTTTTTTTTTTCCTTTTGCCATAGTCGACAGGTTCAGTCGAACTCAATGGTTCGGCCGAAGAACATTATATGTTCGACCGAACACCCAAACCCTAAAAAAATAAATAATATTTTAAGGGGTTTCGTCGAACATGGGTTCGACTGAACCCCTTAAAATAAAACCAAAAAAAATAGTGAATGTCACTGTCATTTTTGCCTTCTATCATTGCTTTCCATGTGCTTACATGCGCGTGGCAAACCGAACGTGATTGCAAACAGCGATGACTTCATCTCTCCAGTGAACGCAAATTCAACTTCATCCTTCCAAAGTTCATCAACCCAACTTGCATATCGAGCACCAGGTTTGAAAAAAATTGAATTTCATAGAGTTGAAAATGCATTTGTTTGTTGAATTTTGAAACCCTAAATGCGAAATTTTGCAAATTTGTTGAATGGAAACTGAATTTATTTGAAATTTTCTAAAGTCTTTTCAACATACATTATTTCAATGATACATTTCTACTCTGTCAAAAAATTAACATGCCCTGTCTATGCTTCCACATTTTGCATACATTTCTACCAGGGCACCTCCAATTTATTTGAGGGGTGAAGCCACAATAGTGGTTTACAATTTGATGGAGGAAGGAAAACTAAGAAAAAATGGCCCCATGGCAAAAAAATTGGTTTTAGGGGTTTGAATGAACCTACAAGTTCGACTGAACCATAAAGGGGTTCGATCGAACTAGGGTTCGACCAAACCCATCAATCACGGGGCCCACATTTCTTGCCCAAAAAAAAATGAAAAATGCATATTGAGGGGATTCGAATGAACCCTGGTTCGCTATAACCCCTGGGGGTTCGCTAGAACCCCCCTGGTTCTAGTGAACCCCCCTTTTCCCTAATTTTTGATTTTGTTCACACAAAAAACCTAATTTTTTACGCTTTGACACTCAGGTTGAGGATGAAAATGGGGGAATCTTCACAAACCCAATTGGACTTAGGTAGTCCTCGAAATGAGCTATCCAATGAATATAATTTTAATATGCTTTGGTTTTATTATGTATTTGTTTTTTGAGTTTTATTAAACATAGGTTTTTCATCTAAAATGAAGGTCTCATTCCTCGTGATATGTGGAAAAATAGTAGATTATCAAAAAAAATTAAAAAATATGAGTGCAACTGCATATTGAAGTCCTTTATCCCAAAAAAAACAATTGAATTTCATATATACAAAGTTACCCTCACATAATGGGTCGTGCTATGTCCGAATTGTCATTGGTTTGACTTGTTCTGATTAAAGAAAAAAAATATCTAATAAAACTATTTAATCCAAGTGCAAGCACTAGATATCGGAGTTACAAATCTAAATTCGAAAGAGTTAGAATTTTATCCTTCATGGAAAAAAAGTTATGCGTTATATGTGTGCGTCATTTTTTTAAAATGTTGTTTTTTGAAAAAAACTAGTTTTTATGGGAGATGGAAAAAGAAGTGCAATTTGATTCCAAAAATTTTGAAAAAAATATTTTTAGAATCTACAAACAAAATGTGATGAGACTCTAGTTTGCATCATCTTCAAATTCCTCATGGTTTAGCCGCTATAGGTGTCTGAATGTGAAGATTTAGTTAAAAATAAAAATTTCAGTGTCCAGTTTGGCCAAAAATTGTAAACCACTATTGTGGGATCACCCTGAGGCATTATATCAAACAACTCATTAACAAATTTATTTGAGGCATTAGATCAAATAGTTCATGGTAATTTTTGATGGAGTATGATAGAAATGGTGTTTCCATTGTATGCACCCTATATCAAACAATTCATTAACAATTTTATTTAAGTCATTATATCAAACAGTTCATGGTAATTTTTGATGGAGTATCATATAAATAGTGTTTCCATTGTATGCACCCTATATCAAATAGTTCATTAACAAATTTATTTGAGGCATTATATCAAAAACACTATTGGAAATTTATTGAAGGCATTATATCAAACAATTCATTAAACAATTCATGGTATAAATTTAGGGTGCATACAATGGAAACTTGGATAAAATTCTTCATATTTTGCCTTTGAGTCTTATGACATTACTCCAAAAATGGTTGGTGAACCAAATGTATGAATCGAAGAATAAATTTAGAGGAAAGAAACTAGATTACATTTGAATGAAATGTATAATAAAATAGTTCTATTAGGATTAGAAGGAATGAAGGTATTATTAAATTTTCTAGTACAAGACTATTACATAAATATTACAAAAGCTAATTGACAAAAATGGTACTAATATGCACACATAGCTTGTCCCAACATTATGGGCATATTGTACTAGAATACAAACTCCCATTAGGCTTACTCCTTAGTTTATGAAATGGAGGCCATAATGCCTCTTAAGCTTAAGATTCTATCATTATGTATCTCCCTTAGTGATAGCATTGATGATTACACATATCAAGAACACCAATTAAAAGAGTTTGAGACCTTGGATAAACAATAAGTAAACTCATTATACTTGATCTATATACATATACCAAAGATAATTAATGAAAAAATTAAAATGGTGTTGTCCAATGAGCTTTACCATGAGGGGAACTCATCCTTCATATAAATCTAAATATAATCCAAATTTCATAGAAGTAATGTTTTTGGTAAATTTTGACCCAATTGGATTAGTCATTTTACCATTATTCCCTAGTTCAACACTTGTGCATTTGGTTTTTCACTCCCAATTGAAAATATATGAAATAACCAGATAATATCATGCATTTTAAATTATACTATTGGTGATCCTATTGTATGTGGGAAATGGTGCTTACTCATCACATATTACCTTTCTTATACCCATTTCACCTAATGATATTTATTGTGCTATCCTTTCCATCTAGGGACAATTAGATTTACATATACCTTCACAATCACATCATTATCTATTTACACTTACATGATTATTTGTCAACATGGTCCCTCATAATTGATTATGACATGATAATTATCAAGCCAATTAGATCTATGTTACTTCATCACTTGGATAGGGATTCATTGTTTATGATCCTTACCCACTACATATATATGCTCCTCATCACATTATCTCCCCCATATAGGGGAAAAATCATTTTTAAATGCACCTTCATGACCGTATTTTACACTATTACATTTGCATGAGCTAACTATGTTATTAAGAGTCATCTTAACCCATTGAGGAGAATTAGGCATTATACTTATTAGGAAATTATAAAAATATGTTCACTTTACTATATATATATATTTAAAACTATTCTTCATATATCTATGTTAAAACTATTAAAAATTAAATTACATAAATCAATTTTAAATTTGCACAAAGAAATAAATGACTTTGACTAAGAGAAAATATTTAAAATATAGCTATCCTCTTTGCAAAATCCAATTTGATTTGAGATATTTATGGACAAAAAATATGGATGAGCATGAGATAAGTTAGAAAGAATAACCTTAATTTATATCTTCCCTCATCAAATAATTTCATGTTTAAAGAGTTTTTTAAGGCATATCCAATTATATGAAAAACTATTATATACTTGTTATAACTATATTAAAGTATATCATGACTAAATTGAAAGGATAAAGAGTAAATCACTAAAAACACACATAAATCATAGAAGTAAATTGATTAATATAAGGAGATTCAAGTGGTTGGATAACTTTTTCTGAGGAGTGGAAGAGGTTAAGAAGGAACCATCAAATAAATATAATATTTTAAATACTTTAAAAGAAAAATACATTTCTCCCTGCTCTAAATTGAAATGGTATTCCTTCTAAGATGATAATAATTGAAAAAGAAGAAAAAAATCATTATGAAGATCAAGTACCATTGATAAGTTTTAAGAGATCAAATAAAATATTCAACAACAAAAGAAAAAAGAGAAAATAGTTAATGCTCAAGAAACAGCTACAACCAAGCTACTATGTTATAAATTTTCCTCTTATGTAGTCTTCAATTCCCTATAAATTGCACCTCCTTGTACAAATTAGCTATTGATCACCATATTAGTGAAACAAATTTAACATTTTGAAATGGTTAAACATTATTATTATTTTTATTTGTATAAGTATAATTATTATGGGTTCATTTCTCCTCTCCTACTCTTCCTAATAAGGTCTCTACCATGCCCTCAGTATAAATGTTAGGGTTCTAACTTCTCAAAATTGAATAGTGTCAACTTAATCTCATTAGACAATGCTCCCCTAGTATTAATGGGGCCAACTTTTTATCTATCAAACTCGGCTATGTTTACATTGAATAAGAATTTGATGCCTTTATCATGATACTTGAACTAAGATATTCGCTCTAATTTTAGTCATTTTATCTAAAATTGTTATGACATATCCATTCATGTTTATAGGTTTAATCATTTATTATTGTACCAATTATTATGAGATTCTTGAAGCTTCGTATTCCATCCCCAACATATTTTGTATTCTAAACATTTGATACTTTGCAAAGCAAAGTCTCAAATTTGATCCTTAATGGCACAATTAGAGTATCCTGAAGTGGCCATAAACATTTACAGTGTGGGCACAAGATGTCTGTATGGCCACATCACTATTTATTGTAAATTATAAGATTGTAAGAAATGTTTATGGAAGAAATAACTGTCTAATAGAGAATATAATGTATTAGTACATATCTAACTATTACATATTTTAAATAAAGCCCCTTTAAAATCTATCTTATTGCCATTTAATGAGTCAACTAGGTTCAAAATTATTTTCATCTTATTCCCCCAAAATTCATCACCTTTACAACAAAACTTGATTCCATCTAATTTATCTTATTTATTCTCAAATCATATTAAAATCACCACCTTAAACTCTAAGAAATATTTGGTAACTTATTTATTTTATCTTCATTTAGAAAGGGGTGTGAAGGGGATTTAGAACCTTTTAAAGTTTCTTTCAAAATAACTAGGAAGATTTTATTCATTGCCTTTCTTGTTGCTTTTAGGATTAAAGTGTTATGAATTTTGTGCCTTCATTCTTAAAAATTCTTATGTCAACTCATTTAGCATTTCCATGACTTACATCAAATATACAAATGAGGTGTGATACACTTTCCATTTTTGGCTCCACTAGTTCTTTCTAGGAAACCTAGTCTCTTTCAAACAATCTTACAAAAAAATACATAAAATGTGGACACATTTTTCACTATAATTTTCGAATGTGCTTGGATATATAATTGAGACCTATAATGTACAATGATAAAAATTTAGTATATATGTTAAAACATTTTCGAGACATCAAACCACCATTCTACATAACTCTCATATTGAAATAAGAATATTATTTTATTTTTTAACCAAAGAAATTGTGTGTACTCTATTCCTGAAAATTCTCTGTTCAATTTTGAATTATATACTTATAATTTAAAATAAGAGCATCCTTTGCAATATGGAATGAAGAAATAAATGAATTTAAATAAAATATGTTTTTATATTAAGAAAAATTTACAAATATATGGAACTCATACATCAAGAGAAATTGACTAAGATGTAACTATGTATATGAGAATTAAGATGCTCAAATAATTTATATACCTTCTTTCAATAATTAACATTAGAAATTAATACTTGGTTCATATTGTATACCCACCTCCCAATGGTCTTGGAATGGATGCATTTAGATGGAGAAGGATTTCAAAAGGCTCATGGTACTTGTGGACCCCTCAAAGACATGATATATAACACATGAACTTTATTTATGAAATTTGGTCTTTAGTTGTTGGCTTCTAGTATGAATGTGATTTATAAGGTGTAATTCTTAGTTGAGACTCTCAATCTTCCATTGTTGGTCTCTAGTGTGATTATACAATATGCTCACCAAACTATATTAATTTCTAATGCTAATTATTCAAAGAAGGTTTTGTTTCATAAGAAGAGACCTATGTTCACATATTCCAAGGCATGTTATTATCCACAATGCATGACACTTCTTCACATCTCTACCAAGTTCTAAACAGATATAGATCTGCCATTTCCATGGAGGAGATTGATGATTTAAAAAGAAAATATCATGCCATTTCTTTCTTGAGAAGTCATGTTTGCATTCATGATTTGCAACTTCCATGTTCTTCATCCAAAAAGAAATTATGTTGTTGTTATGTGCCTAATATTAAAACAAATCAAAACCTTCATTTGAGCATGATTTCCAACACAAAGGTAAATGGGTGGAAACAAAATAAAGCTTGGTTAATGGCTTTCAACATGTTGGTGGAAAATCTACATGATCTTTTTGAAAGTGGCTTCCTAGCTTATCAGTCTTATGTTTAGTAAGGTTTTGTAATCTCCACTGTGTTATGTATTCAGGTCACGAGTATATCTAGTATGATGTCTTCTTTTGGGTATTTTGGGTGCATAAGAGAATGCGCATATGTACCGATGTATTCAACCAATGTGCTTTTGTAACATTGTAATCAGACAATTGGTCATTTGTACTAGGACCTCACTAGTCTTTTTGATATTTTGTAAAATTTGTTACTCGGACTACAACTGGGGGTTTTCTTGCTTGTTCTTTCCCACCAGTATGTCCGCCTAAACCAGCTATATGTAAAATATTTATATATAAATAAAATTATAAGTGGTCTCCCACTTTTGCTTAAAAAAAAAAGTTCTTGTAAATGTCCACATCTTTTTCCTTGACACAGTTGCTATTTCTTAAAAAAATTCTTATGATTTTTCATAATGTTGGTCAATACTTTATTGTAAATATTCTATAATCATGCTCTTAAATTTCATAAGAATATGTCATAAGAGGGTTTCATCTTATAAAGCTATAATAATATTATATGCATTCAGAACATCTTAGACACCTCCCTTGAAGCATTCAACAAATAACAAATAACTACCAACACAAAGTGATATGCCTCATTGTAAGAGTTGTTGATGAACTCGAGCACCCAGGATCACCTACAAAACCAAGATAAACCTTCCACACGAGAGCAGCACGAGATAGAATGCAGGAATATAGTGCAATAACAAAATGATGTTATATCACACACTAAATGATACAATATTCCTCAACTCTCCCTTGAATTGATTGAGTTAATATGAACTCATCTAGACTAGATAGGAGCTAGATCTGAACTAGATAGGAGGGAGAGGTGAGTGCAGAATATATAGTAGAATATGGGCAAATAATTCCAAGAGGGGTAATAACTCCCAAATAACCAAATTAGGTGGGAGTTATGCCTACTTGGAAAATGCCAAATAGGTGGCATAACCTACTCAAAAAGAGATAGATGAGTGGTTTTGTGAGGTGGCATATAAGGACAAAAGAGGGTGTGAAACTCAACCACCCAAGTGTGAGTGGGAGCAACACATGTAATCGATGGATTATGCCACGTGTCCTCACATGAACCACATCTCCTATAACCTAAGGTATGCTTAATAATGTGTAGGAAAAATAATATTAAAAAACCTACACTAACACCCCCCCTTAAGCATAGCTTAGGTGGGTGAAAGGATGAAAGAATGCAAAGATGCAAATATGGGTCCCGCCTACTAGGCCATGTTAGGTACCCATGTACAAAATACTCTCTCACAAATGGAGTAAAGGAGAAAACCTAGTGGGACAAAACTCCTCCCAAAAGAGAGAAAAGAAAACAAGTTTCCCAACACAAGAAGAATCCCATGCAAGGAAGAAGTCCCCTCCAAAATAGAAAGGATAGGAAAGACCATGTAGCCTTCCCCAAAGTAGTCAACTATGCCAATGGTTGAAGCTCGAAGCTGAATGTAGAACATGGTCCACAATCGTCGAACAATGTTCCTCCCCTTAGGAAGAAACAAAACCAAAGGTGTATGAAGAATGTCTTCCCATTCCTAAAAGGAAAATGAAGGAAGAATGATGAAAATGTATGAAGTCTCTGAACTCTGCTCAGGTGTCTCCATGTTGATGTTGAAAGATGTCACCATCAAATCAAGTGTTCTAGGCCACATTGTAGAAGATGAAAATCCAGAACCTAGTGGAGATGGATGTAGAACAAAATTTGAAGACAAAGATAACTCCTTTGAAGACAAAGATGCCTCCTCCAAATGCTGCTCAAAAGTATCCACAATCATGTCAAACTGTGAGGAATGATCATGTGAAGATTGAACAAGAAGACCCAAAGGTTCCTCCACAACTGAAGAAGAATCAACTTCATCAAAGAGAAGATGAATGTCATGAATAGTGTCTCCCAAGTCTGAAATATGAGACTCTATGAACAAACCTGCAATGTCTGTCAAGTAGTCATCTGAAGTAGCTATATCTGGAA
>VDFB02338330.1:0-12559 GCA_007258455.2 Sequoia sempervirens | reverse complement strand
GTGTTTTTTCTGAAGTTTTGATGTTTTTGACGTTTTTTGGGGTTTTTGAATAATACAAGAAAATTGCGATTTTGAAAGAATATTGCAAATAAATTCTATAAAAATATATATAACTCTGGAAATAACAATATCTATCTCAAATACTGAAGCCAGACTATGTATTCAACTTCTGCAATGATTACAATGATGTTCCAGATACATGCAAGGTAAAAGGCAATAAAAATTATGAAACCTGGTTTTTGATACAGCAATGAATGATCTGATGAATATGGTACGGCTGCAATGGTTAAAGCCCTTTTCCCTCTGCCAGATGCTACACAAGACTCCCCTGGTATTGACGCCTCTCCAGATGAGATCAAATGATGAAGGAAGAAGGCGATGTGCTCAGGTAGCAAAAAGACGGCTTCCTCAAGTGGTACGGCCAGGTACAGCAAGTACGGCTGCAGCAGCAATTAATATAAAATGTACGGCACTCAAATAAATCTCCAGAATATCAATAAGAATGGGCGCCTTGATGAATGAATGTTTTCTGAAGGAATAAACTATGCTGAAACTCTGTAAATAAATAATCTCTGAAGATCAATGATTTCCTCTGGATGAAGAAACCTCTGCTGGCAATAAATCAGGTGTTATTTCACACCCTCTGAACTGCTTCTAATGGAGATGGCTCGTTCCCCAAGGAATTCGAACTTGAAACCCAAAAGCTTCTTGCTCAGATCAAAGTTGATCAATTTTCAAAAAATCAATAATCATCATAAGTAATTGGCTCCAAAACCCAAGGTCGCACTATAACCCTTTCAAAAGTGCGATTTCCTCAAAAATAGGGTTTCATTAAAATTCAAACTTTTAATTCTTTTATTATTTCAATAGTCTCAGCCAAATTTTTCTAATAAAATATAATTGTCAATTTGGCCCCCTCTCTGATGATGGCGACCCCCTCAAACAGAATCACTTAAGTTATAATTTAATATTATAACTTTATATTATAATCTTCAAATAATTAATATTTAATTAATACAATTAAATATTAATATTTCTCTCGTTATCCATCCGATGACTGATCCGTCTGAAGCTGACGAACACTGAAGTGATTCTGAACACTGCCAAATCCATACTGCTAAAAATAGCAGGGGTCCCACGCCGACTGCCAAGAACTGCTAAAAATAGCAACTTCCGTGACGGTGTCCGAATGAGCCCGAACGAAGCCAATCGACTAAGAAATGTTGGATCAAGTCATTAAGCTCCAACGGACCCTTATCCAACACCACGAGGGTCAAGTATGATAGGCTAACCGCGGTTCTCGAGATGCCTTCACCGAAGCGATGACACTACTGATCTATAAATTCCATTCTCTTCAAGGAATATCGTTAGGGTTACCAAAAAGCAAAACAAAGATCTTGGTTACTATGACCTTCTAACACTTTAGGGTTTTTCATCTAAAGGAGAGGGATAGACCAAAATGACAATGCTCACACTTCTGCAACCACTGTAATATCCTTGCAATATCTGACCCTAATTCGCTGATTAAGGGCCTCAAGGAATATTGTCAAACACTTCTCCAACAACCCCTTTAACTTGTTGTTTTTGTATTTTCAGTTTGCTTACTTGTCTTCAAATGATCTCTAATAAGTTTAAAATGCTTGCAAATTGACTCTACAATGTCTAGGCGAAGATCTAAGATGATAATGCAATTCTTTTTGTCTTTTGAATGCATATACATGAATTCTACATAAGAAATATACTCCTACAACCAATTGACATGCAAACTAATATGCTGTTTATGAATGCTATAAAGATGAACATTACATCGAACATATGGCATGCAACCTATATCTCCGTTATTGAATGCAATCCCAAGTACAATGAGTTTATGAATGGCCAAGACTCTTGGCTCTTACAATGATAGCTCAATACAATGCCAAATTCTGATTCAAATGACAACCTACAGCAGCACCTAAGAAAAAGGATTTAAACAATGCAAAATGAACTTGAGAACCTCGTATAAAGGTCGCTTATGCTTGAGGAGGACTTGGTGACTTGTATGCAAAGAATGGAGCCAAAACAGATCCTAACTCTTGCAGCCCCTGCTGTGATATCAGACCTTCAGAATAAAATCATTGACAGCTGCAAACCCTGATTTCTCACACCAAATATCATCAACAAAACATCAAGGGATGATGCGCCTAAATGCCCAAGTGGAATCAATGCATGAAGAACTCTCTATGAACAAAATCATCCCTCCTTGGTAGCCGCCCATGTTTAATCATATACTTCTGATATAAAGTATAGCAACCTCAAGATACGTTCAAAGGGTGCCAAACATCATTGTCATTCCCTCAATAAGGAACTTCAAATAATAAACTTGCATTGTACTATTCATGTTAAATATAATTGCATTTGCATTGTAATTTGTAGAGCTCATTGCCATTGTAGTAAGAGATATTTGCATAACATGTTGATACATAAATAAATGGTAAATCAGGCTGTTGTAATTTTATATCAGATCTGATTATAATCATTATATGAGTTGTAAGCCAAGAGTCTTGGCACTTGCATTGTCATCATTGTAGGAGGATTGCATTTTCAATAATATATCAGCTGTTGGGATTGAATCAGTTCATTTGAAAGTGTAGAGGATGTATGTCAACTGTTTGACATAATTTCTAAGGGCTTGTGTTGTGACATTTCACACTCGCCCATTCAAGATAGAACCCTAAATTTTGCCCGATACGGTCATTTTGGCTTTGGTTTTGTGTCTCTCTCTCTCTCTGTCTCTTTTCTATGGTCTGCCTTCCGGGGACGTTCCCGTCTTTGAACTTGAACAAGTGAAATTTGGCCAAGTCTGAAATTAGGGTTTTGAGTCTTTCCAACCAATTTGAGGTCGAATAGGGTGAGTAAATTGAAAATTGAGCTTAACATTGTTGTTAGCACGCTCCCAGCAAAGTTTCATAAAATTCTGGGTACTTACTATTTTTAGTAAGTGTGAAATTGCAGGCAATTTGTCAGCATTTTTGAAATTCCAACAGTCACACGGCATTCAGAGCGCATCAGGTTACCCGCGTGTAAAATTTGGGCGAAAACAAACAACTTACTATTTTTAGCAGTCCAGCTTCCGGAGCAAATTTCAGGGTGCAGATGCAGAGTTTTTCTTTGCATGTCTGCATATTCCCATACAGGTACCGACGCCATAATGATGTAACATGCAAGCGGCTGACCACTTTTCGAGAATTCGCCTTAGAGGCTATTTTAGGGATTTTGCATGTAGGTTTCTTGGATGATTCACGATGGTTTCGAGAGCCGATGGTATGACATGCAAACGAGGATTCTCACTCAGTAAGGAACTTGCTATTTTTAGCAAGTGTGTCCCGACAGCCGCCTCCCAGCAATTCAGATTCACGAGCTGATCGCAATGCCACAGAAACGAAGGCAAACCGAGTTCATTTGGTATGCATGCAAAGCAAATTAGGGTTTCCAACTTCGGAGCCTAAAAATAGGCATAAAAACTCAGAATCTTCAAAAACCGGTGTAAACCACCGCGATCAACATTCTTCAGGCTATTTGCTGGTGAAATTTCAAGTCGATCGGAGCACTTACTATTTATAGTAAGTCAATTTGGAAACTGGCTAAAAATAGTAAATTGAGTGCATGCGTCGATGTCGACAGACAAGTCACGTGGTGAGGAGCGCCTCATTAAAATTTCAAGTCAATCAGAGCAGTGGAGCTATCAGAAACATGAGGTTACTATTTATAGTAAACCACCTTCAGAAACATGCTGAAAAATAGCAGGGTGATTAAAAATGGCAGTGTCGACAGGATAACAAGGTTATGAGGATGCAGTACGCAAAATTTCAAGCCATTCCGAGCTTCAGAGACGCAAATTCAGAGGACTTACTATAAATAGCAGGGCATGAGAAGCTGGCGAAGACGAGAAAAATAGCTAAGTCTGGAACTTCATCCTTCACTTCCTTGAAAATGCGCCCATCTCAGCTGGAGGTCATGAAATTTCTCTAAGTGTTGAACTTCGTCCAGTACACAGGCTAAAATGCGCCCAAGCTAGAAGAGGTCAAAGGAAGTCAACATCATTCGTCCTTCTGCCTAGCTAAAATGCGCCCAGTTGATGAGGAGGCTCAGAAAAAATGCTAAGTATGAAGTTCGTCCTGTTCAGGGGGCAAAATGCGCCCAAGATGAAAAAAGTCAAAGAGAAGTCAAAGTTTTCTATCCTGCTCATGCCTTGAAATGCGCCCAAAGGAGAATGGAGAGAGTTTAAAAAAATTCTAAGGCACAAGCTCGTCCTGCTCTCATGGCAAAATGCGCCCACATGCTAGTAAGAGGCCCAAAAAATTCTAAGTGTTTGAACTAGATCCTTCACCCTTGCTAAAATGCGCCCAAAAACAAATGGGTCAAAGGAGTCAAACATTTTTATCCTGCATGAGGGGTAAAATGCGCCCAAAATGAGGCATGTGAGGACAAAAGTTGGAAGTTGAGGAGTCACTTAAGGAAGGCGTTAGAAACTTTCATCCTCCTACATGCCTAGAATGCGCCCATCCTCTTCTAAGTGTTGAGTGCGCCAAGATGTAAGGTGATGATGGTGAAAATAAGGAGTTGCCAAGGTGTTAGAGATTTTTTTTTGCTAAGGCGTGATTTTCTTTCCTCAGTGTGCTATACGCCTTAAGTATGAAGTGAAATATAAATTGAAGTGATGAAATATCTCTAAGGCGTTGGAGTTGGATAAAATTGCCTTGCGAGTGTGAAGTGAAATGCTAGTGTGGAGCGGGAAATAAAAATGTGCTAGGCGCCTTCATGAAAATTTTCTTGGTAGAGTTGATATTTTCACGGGCAAAATTGATCGAGTTGGATATAAAATTTTCTAAGGGAAATTTTTTTTCAAAAATTTTCACAAGGCAAATATTTTCTCCCTTAGAAAAATGCCTAAAGTGCAGGAAGGTGATGGAATTTCTTGAGAGGCGAGCAAAATTGCAGTGAAGTTGGTGAATGCCCGGTACGCAATTAGATTACTATCCCAAGCTAGAAGAGGTCAAAGGAAGTCAACATCATTCGTCCTTTTGCCTAGCTAAAATGCGCCCAGTTGATGAGGAGGCTCAGAAAAAAATGCTAAGTATGAAGTTCGTCCTATTCAGGGGGCAAAATGCGCCCAAGATGAAAAAAGTCAAAGAGAAGTCAAAGTTTTCTATCCTGCTCATGCCTTGAAATGCGCCCAAAGGAGAATGGAGAGAGTTTAAAAAAATTCTAAGGCACAAGCTCGTCCTGCTCTCATGGCAAAATGCACCCACATGCTAGTAAGAGGCCCAAAAAAAAATTCTAAGTGTTTGAACTCGTCCTTCACCACCCTCCAAATGTGCCTAGCTGAAAAGAAGTCAAAGTGGTCAACACATTTCATCCTGCAGCTATGTGAAAATGCGCCCAAGGGAGAAAGAAGTCCAAGGTGGTCAAAGGTGGCGTTGAAAAGTTTATCCTTCAGCTTATGTGAAATGCGCCCATCCTTCACCCTTGCTAAAATGCGCCCAAAAACAAATGGGTCAAAGGAGTCAAACATTTTTATCCTGCATGAGGGGTAAAATGCGCTCAAAATGAGGCATGTGAGGACAAGAGTTAAGGCGTTGAAAAAGATTCCTGCTCCTACATGAAAATCCGCCCACATTTGAAGTCAACAAGTCAACAAGGGAAGGCGTTGGAACAAGTTTTATCCTCATCATGCAATATGCGCCCATCTTTAGCTAGTCAACATGGGTCAAAGATGCTTCATCCTCCTCTACATGTAAAATGCGCCCAAATGGGGCCACATGAGGACAAAAGTTGGAAGTTGAGGAGTCACTTAAGGAAGGCGTTAGAAACTTTCATCCTCCTACATGCCTAGAATGCGCCCATCCTCTTCTAAGTGTTGAATGCGCCAAGATGTAAGGTGATGATGGTGAAAATAAGGAGTTGCCAAGGTGTTAGAGATTTTTTTTTGCTAAGGCGTGATTTTCTTTCCTCAGTGTGCTATACGCCTTAAGTATGAAGTGAAATATAAATTGAAGTGATGAAATATCTCTAAGGCGTTGGAGTTAGATAAAATTGCCTTGTGAGTGTGAAGTGAAATGCTAGTGTGGAGCGGGAAATAAAAATGTGCTAGGCGCCTTCATGAAAATTTTCTTGGTAGAGTTGATATTTTCACAGGCAAAATTGATCGAGTTGGATATAAAATTTTCTAAGGGAAATTTTTTTCAAAAATTTTCTACGGCAAAATATTTTCTCCCTTAGAAAAATGCCTAAGTCTGGAAAGGTGATGGAATTTTCCTGAGGCACGAGCAGAATTGCCAGAGGTGAAGTTGGTGAATGCCAGCTGCACAGGTCGATAAAATTTTTCCAAGTCAGAGCAAAATTCTCAGAGGGGATCGAAGAACGAGGACAAAATTGTTGAAAGAATAATTTTCTAAGGTTCAAAATTCAGAGAAATAAAATGAACCCATTCGTTGGGTACCCATGGATTCGACGCGTTCTGGAGGAAATTTTCTTCTGGGTATCGAAGATTGTCGATGAGGAGTTGATTTTGAAGTCTTCCACAGCTTGTCGAGGATTCTGGGATAAAGATTTTAAATGGGCACCGAGTTGATGAGTTTTCCTAAGGGAAATTGAAAATTTTCTAAGACAGAAGTGGGAAAAGCGTGTTTTCAGGTAAAATCCTCGGGCGATGAACTGAGAAAAGGCGCCTGAGTGAATTTGCTTCAATCCTTAGTGAAGATAGTTTTCTTGAGCCAAAAATGAATAAATGAGGTTATCGAGCTCAATGATTGAAATGAATTTCTCAAAGATGATACGCCCTTGAAGAGGATGGATTGAAAATTTGGCTAAGGCATGAAGAATTTGAACACGAAGTTGGCGATGAACGCTTGGAGATCAAGGCATGAAAATCAGGTGAGTAAGTTGAATTTATATTATGAAATGATCTGATGCTTCTCTCCTTGCTTGTTTTGCAGGAGGAATGTTGAGGCCAGAGCACGATGACTTGAAGTGGAAGCACGATGAAGATGAGTTACAACCTCGAAGAGAGAAAATTTCCAAGAAAATGGCTAAGTGTTGAGACTTAGTATAACTCAAAGTGACGAAGATGAAGACCCTCAAGTGGAAGAAATCAAAGAACAACGCCAAGAAAGAAGATCGAGAACAGTGTGAACGCGTCTACAAACAAAATCTTCTAGAAGGATGATGGTGGACATTATAGCGCATTTATTACCCCACTCTCCTTTGTGGCGGTTTTTAGGGCGAATCTTGTTTAGGGCTGAGGTGGCACGATTCTGGCCACTCTATTGATTGTAACCCTAGCCGTCTTTTGGGACTTGGCTAGCTATAAAAGGGGGAGTCCCCCTCATTTGTAAGGCATTAGAAGATTAGAATTAGATTAGACATTGGAATAGTAGACATTGAGAGAGTATTAGTATTAGAGTTAGTAGTGTAGCATTGTAGAGCATTTTTGTATAATTTGGAGAAGAGAGAAAGTTTTCCCTTTGAAAACTTTTGAGGAGATTGTTGTGTAACACATTTTATGATAATAGATCTTTTCATTGATGATGGAATTCATCTTGTCATGAAATGCTAGCAAGGTTTCTTCTTCCTTTCGTATCCAAGTAGCTTAAATTCATGCAAGTAGCTTATTTTGGTGTGTGGTGTTTTATTGAGATAGCTTCGCTTTATTCCATACCACTAGCGGCTTGTTGATGATAAGTTCGCCTTGCGTGGTCGACTGGAGATTATTTTGTGTTTAACTTCGGTTGTGGTTTACATACTTATATGCGTCGTTCTGATGGTGTATGTATGTTAAATTATAACTTGAACATCTTTCGCTGTTTCCCTTGAAGATTGCACCGATTTTACTGAGGCTGTCCGACGGAGGCTAGGTGAAATCCGGTTGAAGTCTATTGAAACGAAGCCCCACATATCTTGCATTTAGAATAGAATATAAATTTCTTAGGCCTTATACCCCTTTACTTTCTGCACATTTCCGATTAGTATTAGGAATCCCGTGCTCACCTGCCAAATCATCCGAATTACATGAAAACCCTTAGTCCGCTGTCTGCTGTCAACCGCCGAACAATTGTGTAAGTCCCCTTGACATACCAGCAATATCACATCGAGCCAAACTGAGCCTATTCGCACTCAAGGAACCTTGGAGTTGAAAGCATGATCTTACTCGCAATCTTAGCATGCTGAATACTTTGTTCAAGAAAGGATAGAGCGTCCGTTGGGAGACTTTATTCTGTGTTGGTGCGGTCTCAAAAACCACGTCAACAGAATTGGCGCTAGAAGGAGGGCAACGCAAAGAACGACTACAGCATACAGTTGTGTTGAAGTAGAAAGGGTTTGAAGTACACAAAAGGTTCTATTGGAGAAAGTTATTATGAGTCAAGATGGTGCTCTCTCAGAGTTGAACAATCTCGCGCGCCGCCAATAGAAGAAGCATTTACATCTTGGATCGTATCAGTTCATTTTCGCCAGACAAGTTGAAAAGAATCTTGAGGTCTACGCCTAGTTCATATAAAGATTTTGTGGAGTTAGAGCTACCTACGAGATCGAGGAAGAAGAAAGAGGTTCATTCAAGCAAAGAAGCTAAGTCAAGTGAAGAAGTTTGTTCAAGTGAAGAAGTTCCGTCAAGTGAAGGAGAAACAAGCGGAGAAGAGATTTCTAGTCTATTCAGAACCCCACCTAGTGCTTCGAGGTTTGCTCAACCGAAACAAGTTCAAGCTGTTGTGCAACAACCAGCCCAAGTGATTGTGTACCAGCGGCGACTACCAACTCAAGCAATGGCTCAACCAGGAGGTCAACAAGGCGGTCAACCCGCTCCCAATGGTGCTACATGGTTGGTTACCAACCCATCTCCGCTAGAGTTTCAAGATTACCATGAGATGCCAAAGAATCCTGAAAATTTTTGTCCTAAGTTCATTGCCAATGATGTTAACTACACGGCTGAGGACCATATCAAGATGTTTGAAGGTCACCTACGCAATAGGCAGATTGGATATGCAGACGTGGCTTGCCGATTATTTCCATATTCTTTGGGAGAAGAGGATCACTTTTGGTTCATTCACCTACCAGTGGGGTCTATAAGGACATGGGAGCAGATGAAGGAGGCCTTCATCGGAAAGTTTGGTATACTTGTCACCCCTGTAGAGCTTTATCGTCAATTTGCAGAAGTGAGAAGACAAGACAAAGAGCCCATTCATGCATTCAACAATAGATTCCAAAAGGCCCTCAATAGGTTACGCACTCCTTATGTCATTGATGACGCTCGAGAAAGCTACTATTCAGCACTTGATCCTTTGACTGCAATGTTCGTAAGATCTCACCCCACTCCAGCAAATAGAAATCAAGCTTACGCTAAAGCCGTCGAAGTAAGTCAAGGTTTAGGACAGAATATAACTGGGCCTGTACTCTACACCGGCCTGGTTACGACAAACAATCAAATGCCAATGTTCGGCTCAACATGGAATCAACAAGTTCGAGCGTTAAATGCAATTCCACAGCCCGCTTATCAAGTGCAGACACCATCAAGTCAACTAGTTCTCCATCCTGGCGTGCCTTTGTCCCAGACGCAAGTCACACAACCTGTTTATCTCCAGAACACAGTGCCACCAATAGAGAAAGATGAGATAAAAGATTTAATAGAACAAGTGAAGAGGTTGTCAGCTGAGGTGACTCACCTCAAAAGTCAAAATAATCAGACACAAACTATGCCACGGAATTATCAAGCACACCAAGGTGCTAACCGAGGATATCAAAATAATCCTCCAAGTCATCAGGATACCCATCAAGGATACAATCATGAAAACAATTATGGGTATATAAATAACAATCAAGGATTTCAGAGGAGGTCCTGGAATTCTGGGCCCAACAATGGAGGTGTCCCATCGCCATTGGACAATCCGCCACCTCCCGAAAATCGTCCTGCAGATAGAATTTAAATGGCCGAAACTGCCTCGTCAGGATGGTGTAGGTTACATAACACAAACCAGCACTCTGAACTTCAGTGCCACGAATTCCAAGTTGTGGCTGGTATTCTCAAAAGTGAAGCAAGTGATACAGGGGCCACAAAAAATCCTCCAATTACAGGTTATGAATTAGTCCCAGCACCTAGATATGATCAAGCATTGATAATAGAAGATTACAATGTCCCACTTGAGTTTCAGAGTTATACGCCCCCACCAGTTAATCACCAATTTCCATCAGCTTCAGCAAACGCTCCCGTGGGGATGCCAAAGTTTCAAGTACCGTCAGAAGTTCACGCCACATATGCTTCACCAGAAGAGTCTCTTTATAGGGATGGTTATATTTTTCCGCCTCTCAACAACAGTGTCTCAGTGGAAGGAAGAGGGGAGGTGCAAGCTTTTCAAACTACTAGAGGTGAAGCTCCTAAAGTGTATCAGAGGAATTATCATCAGAAAGAGCCACTTACATCATCAATACCTCCTAATAATTTTACAACTCCGCCACATCCCAACGCAAGCAATAATCCAGGTTTACCTAGAGATTCTCCAGAGTACAGGCGGCAGAATGTAACGCAAGGCGGAGGAGGACAACAAGTTATTCAGCAGCCAATTCATCAAGCCGAGCAGAGACAAAAGGAAAGTCTTCCTAGAGAGGACGTGAAAAGACTTGGCTCTTATGTGTTAGAAGAATTCAAAAGGATGAAGGTTAGTCTCCCCTTACATGAGTTAATGAAGATTTCAGAGGTTCGAGACACAATTTTGAGAAGTGTGTATGAAACGCCTATTGTGAAGGATACTTCCCGCCAAGAAATTCCGGTGAATCCTCCCTCGCGAACACACGCCCTCCGCGGCAAAGTGCACATGGTAGAGGAGGTGCCTCACGTGCCATTTGACACTTGGGAGGCTCCGCAACAGCCTCAAAACTTCGTAGGTATGGTACAAGGTTCTTCAAACGCTCCTGAAAAGTCATGGATTGAAGATAAGAAGAAAGTTAGGTTCAACATTCCTACGGAGCAGAAGCAAAAACAGGAGCAAACGCAGAATCCGAAAGAGGTTGTTCAAGACAATCAATTTCAATCAAGCAGAAAAGATGAAAGTAAGAATGCCTCAGCAAATGAAAGGAAGAAGCCAGTGGTATTCTATCAGGGAAGGGATGAGCCAGCCCCGTTTCTTGTTTCAGTCAGAATTTTTGGGAAGTTATTGCATAACTGTTTGATCGATTCTGGTGCATCAAGTAATGTCATGCCTTTAAAGGTATGTCAGGCGTTAGGTATAATTCCGCTCAAAACCAACAAGAAGGTGACTCAGCTGGATAAGACTGAAGTTCCAGTTGTAGGAGAATTGAATAGCATCCATATGCAGTTGGAAGCGGATCCTAGAATTCAGAGTCGCATTGACATATCAGTTGTAGATATCCCTGATGGTTATGGTATGCTGTTGAGTAGAGATTGGTCCAGAAAATTGAATGGATACATCGCAACTGACTTCTCCCACATGTGGTTGCCTTGGAAGGGAGTTCCAAATCAGATAAAAATTGAAAGTACACCACGGCTCAAATTAATGATCACAGAATGTGGTGAAAACAGTGATATCTTGTTCGTGGAAACTGATTTGGGTTCGTACAAACCCGTCAAAAGGGAGGCCCTTTTGCTACAGGGCCCGAAAGAAGAAAAGTTTTTAGAAGATACGCCTGCCTCCACTGAAGTGTTGATTGAAAACGATTTAAGTAGGAATAAGAATGAAAGGGTGTTTGGAGATTCTGCAAAGCAAGAGATAGAAAATACCTCCATCGAAGATTTATCAAGTAGAATGCACGAGGCTTTCCATTCAGAGAACATAGGTGCCATGAGTAAGATAGCCTCGAAGCAAGTTAGAAAGATGGTTCAACAAGTCACTTCAGAAGAAGAATGTGGAGAAGTCCATAAGAAAGAAGATTGGGTTCAAACTAGGTATTCCCAGCCGACACGCTTGGAGGAGAAAAGAGATGAAACTCTGGGAAGTTTCACCATGCATCAAAGGGTCATGAACGGATGGATCGACAAATCATGGTTGGACCCTGATCGAGCTTCTGAGATCCTGGGAGATGATGCATTTAAGTTACGAACAAGAACAGGAGGGGATATCCCATTGCTAGTTGATGGGAGATTCCTCAAGCATTATTTCCAACCCTAGGTTCTCTCCAAGAGCCTACTTTGTAATATATTAGATTAGGTTTGCTTTCCCGTTTGCTTTCCTGTTTTCCTTTGTTTTGGCTTTGGTTGTTGCCCTTTGGGTTTTTGGTTTGGTGTTTTCGTCCCTTGAGTTGTCCGCTCAAGTGGTTTTGGTTTGGAATGGGCAAAAAGAATTTTAGGGTTTTTCCCTGTTGAGAAGGGGGTGATGATGGTTTTAATCTTCACAACGTGGTTTCTTTCCGCTGGAATTTGCATAAGTTTTTGAAAAGGACTAAGGTTGTTTTCCTCTTGTCATCATCCGGTTAGAGATTGAACTCGTCTCGGGAGGTTAACCCGTTATTGCGTCTTAACACACGAGTCTAAAGACCTTAAAAATCTTACCTATCTCCATCCTGAGTCATTTTGGTT
>VDFB02338329.1:0-13418 GCA_007258455.2 Sequoia sempervirens | reverse complement strand
ATTTCACAAATCTAATAAAATGCTCCTATGAAATACCTTGCAAATGCTTCAAAATGCAACAAAGGATAAAAGAAAACTAAAAGCATCATGAAAACTCTTAAAAAGTTATCTATTCCATAGTGGATTGGTGTCACATATGCAAGTGACACTTTCCCAATCCTTGATCAAAGCTTAAGATGATGCAAATGCAAATAGGATGAAGAGCAAGATGAGTTCTCAAATCAAGAGAGTAACCTTGCATAAATGTTGTGGATGGATGAATGAGGATTAAGGCCTTCTTTTATAGATTTTCTTGATGAGAGATTGGCCAAATGGGTGAATGTGGGACTAAAGATCCACCAATGAGAAGAGGCCACTTGTCAAGTGGTGATAGGCCAATGGATGTGCAAGATTTGGGAAGAGTGCCCATGAGAGGGAATTTCAAATTTGAATCTTGCAATAAATTTTGAGAGGGGAACAAGAAAATGAGCAATAAATGCTATGTTGGAGGGACAAATCAACTTGTCATGTTTTTCAAACCTTGAGGGAATATTCCCGATAAATGCCATGTTGAGTGAAAATGAGAGTTTTAATAAATCAATAAATTGATTTATTTGTGCAAGTGGGTAAGATTAGAATTTAATCATGGTTAGATTAAATTAATGATGATTAGGCTGATTTGACCTTTTAGGACTTAAATACTTGATTTATTTAATTTAGAAAAGGATGAAGTATGATTTGGGATTTGATTTAATTAAATGGATGTTTGATTTATTAAAAGGTTGATGATAATGTTTATTTGATTTTAAATAAATGACCTTAGGAGATGAGATTACCTAATGAATGGATGAAAGTGATGAATGGACCTAATGTGAAATCTAGTTCAGTTAATGAATGAACTTGATTGAATGCACAATGTTAATTTTGCATGTCTACACCAAGCCATAAAATATCGGTAATGTTGATGGTGGTATATTCTTCAACACAATGGCTCTAGCTTGATCAGTAATAGGGAACTCAAAGTTTCCATGTTCTATATCATTCGGTAGTGCATCCCCCATTGTTCAAAAGGTCCCTTCTATAGGTATGGAAGATGATGGTGATGATGAAGTTGATGAAGATGTAAGAGTAGTTTCTACTCTTTCAACAATCTCTGGAGTATATTCAGGAAAACCAATAGTATCTTCTCTATCTTAAATGTCTGAAGGGATGAATCTTCATTGGTTATCTTTGTGCCTCCATATATGATAAATTTAACTTTGTATGGCCGCAATGTTGCACAATGTTAGTAGCTTGATGTTGAAAAAGGTGGTTTCTAACAGTCCTAATACTTAAGAAGGGAAATTTAACTATGAAAACAACAAAAATGGGTCTATGAAGTTGGCACCATCCTCGGAAATGGCACCAAAAATGTAGATTCTAATTTAATGTTTTGTAAACTTGGTGAAGGTCACTCAATTCAAAGGGTTAACAAACTGAACAGTCCACTTAGCATTGCTTAAGACTACATTAGATTATCAACCAAGGAGCATAAGCTTAAGATGGTGTAATAAGATATATTCCTTCATGGACTCAACCTACTCAAACTAAGCTACTAAAGTTATTCTAGTTGTTGGAAACTCATGAAAACTATAAAACAACAAAAGTAAAACTAAACCTTAGTGCTACGGGTTCCTACAGTAATGACTGTAACTGAACTACTTCTAATGAAAGTAAACTAAAAACATGATTAATATTACTGCGACATCTAAACTATCCTTTGAAGTATTATTAATAGCTATTCCATGTAGGTTATTGGGTATCACTTGTAATAAACAAGAAATGGATTCTACAATTCACAAGTAACACTAAACTAATATTAACTATTAACAAAAATGAATAACTAAAAGAAAGAGTAGAGAACAATGCCTTGAGTAACCTACTCAAGTAACTGTTCCCACTTAACTAAGAACAATCTAACTAGTATATCTCACACATCTCATGAACTAGACTTCATTTATTGCATATATTGAAGGATTACAAAAAACTCTCACAAACTGGATTTAACCATTCTGTAGATTCATGTTTTGACTAGAAAATGATGGATAGTACAAAATTTTCAAAACATACACCTAACTAAACTACAGGTTCAACCATTAGTTATATACAAATTGAGGGAGTCTTTATTGAAAATAACAACTAAAGCCGAAATCATTAATTCCACTTCCAGATATCTAGAACGTGGTTTTAAGATTTGGACTTATTCAATCTAAAACTGAAAAGAAAGAGAATCCTAAAAAAGTACAACTTCTACCAAACATATTAGATTAAATCATACATTCATCTGTCAAAGTTCCAAATCAAAGAAGACCTCTTCTTCAGCATTTATTAACAGTCATGACAACATGTGCTCTATCTTCATGAATTTCTTCGACCACTAACCACCACGTTCAACTTTTTTTGTAGTATCCCCTGTTCTTGGTATTTGGCGTTCCTTTTGCTATAGGTTCATCCTGCAATAGTTGTGCATCATGGTTCCTCTTTTTGCTACAAACAGGTTATTTCCACATAATATATACACAAGGATAACCATTGGATTAAAACATAAATTTCCATCAACATTTCCATGCACATATTCATATAAACCACTTAATGCTAATATATTAAACTATAATTCCATCATCATACTTTTAGGTCTTAGGTCTGTATAATAGATGCAAAAAGGATAATATAATATGGACTATAGTTAGGAAGTATTGTTCAAAAGGTATCCCAAAATCTGATAAAACCAACAAAAAATAAACTATTATTTGGACCTATCAATTTCTAATGAACTATGTAAGTGCAAGTCTATGCAAATGCAAGAAAATAGATTGAAGGACGAGAACACGGTTGAGGTAGGATCGTTTAGCCTGATTGAATGATAAGCTATATGGAATCTAGGTGCACACACCACAAAATGGCATGATAGTTGCATTTGAAAATTCATATAGAAGATTATAATGACTTGATTTGAATGATTCAAGGTTTAAAAAAATAGGCTTGTGAAATGATATATATGTGATTTCTTATCTAATTGTCTAATTTTATCTCATGTTTTTGAAATTTAAAAGAAAACGATAGCATGCTTAAACATATTTGTATGTAATTAGAAAGGAATGCTTGAAGGATAAGAAAACTACTTCATTTAAAAATCATTATTCAAATAGAATAAAAGTTCATTCTTTATTTGAAAGCGATTGAATACTATACTGTTATAAAAGTAAAATAGAGATACATAAATACGTATATATATATATATACTCATATAAATATATATATATACACACATATATATACATATATATATGCACGCATATATATAAATATATATACATATTCCTAAAAAAATCGAATATGGGATCGAAATTATCAAAACCATATTGTTGAATTCAAATAATATCATAAGGAAGATATTATGAAATAGTGGCTTGCATTCGAATTTAAGGAAAGATATTCAAATTTCAATAGGAAGGTGGTTAAATTAATGTCAATTATGGAATGAAACGGCTCCCATAATGGACCAAACATGGTTTTTCATTTTGGTAGCATGAAATACTTGGAAGGAATTGGCAAGGACTAGCAGTGGTGATGAGGAATCAGGAAGAAGAAAAGCAAGTGAATCAACTCATCTAGAAAAGCAGGAAAAAACTAAGGAAAATCCACAAACAGAGGCAAAAATAAATGTTTGATGTTGTATATGCTTGATTTTTCAATTCAAACTATTTTAAAATTATATTTTCCCTTTCATTATGTCAATTCCATTCAAGTTGGTAAGACATTAGATGTTCATTAACTACAAGCATATTTTCTTTAGTATCAAGATGTTTTGGTTTAAGATCGATCATTTCTTGAAAAAAATGTTGCAAGGGCCTTATCATCCAACATTTACATGCACTAAATCTATGCATTTTCTTTCTATCAGCATGATAGCTGAACTTGGTTAAGCTTTGTATATTTTATTGTTATCACCTCTAATTGATATTTCTTGCATTTCAGTTTTATTAACCATTTCATGGTTAATCAGATGAATCTGATGGCTATTAGTATTGTTTTATTTTAAATGATTTTTAAATCGCGTATTATCTCCCTTTAAGGGAAACGACTATTTCTCTAATGTTATTCTTCACTATTTTTGATCTTCCTCACTACCCAAGCAGATGCCAAATGGATGCAGCTGGCTCAATAATCGCTCATAGAATGATGCATAAATGTCAACAAGCATAAACCTGCCTTTGTTCACCTATGAATCCATGCTCCAAAAAATTTGTATCCAGATACTCGAGACAGCTATTCTAAATGAGCAAAACAACTAAAACTATGAAAAACAAAATATCAAGAACACCTCAAGATTAGCCAAAAGAGAGTGATAGAACAAATGAGAAGAGTAGATAATGTAAGACAAATAGTTTACTTTCCCCTTGTTGCTGATACTCCTTTGATTGGCCCTTGCTTGGATTGGTTGTGTGCTTCTTGATGGCTCTATTGAAGATCACTATTATGTGCTTGGATGTAAAATGCAAATGGATGATATTGTAAATAGGATGAGTGCACAAAGTGGCAGCATGTAGTTGCAAACGATTAAGCGCAAGTTGAGAAGGAAAATTGGCAGCAGCATAAGGTTATGAAAATCAAAGTCTTTCAAATGCCCTTGAGGAGGGGGTATTTATAGAGGAACTTGAATTCTCTAGAGAATTCAATGGTCAAGATTGCTCCAACAAGGCCAAGATGAAGGGCTAAGGTGGGTTGAGACCCACAAGCCCTCATATCTTGACATGTGGAGGCAGCGCCAAAGTGATGGAGGATGAGCTGTCAAAAGGTGAAGCATGAGGAAAAGGACATGCACCTTGGGGAGTGAAGAGATTTCCTCAAAAAGGGATTCTTTGTCCCCAAGTGGGAGTGAAATGGACATTTGAGGAATTTTGGAATTCCTCAAAAATCTACATGGGAAAAGGAAAGGTGGTTGGGGATATAAATATGAATTAAAAATTCACATTCATAGGATGATCTAAAGGATAAAAGGTGGGCTCCAAAAAGGTGGGACTTGGTCACATGTGGAGATTGTGACAAGTCCAAGGTTGGTCACATGTGAAGATTGTGACAAGTCCAAGGTTCTAGAAGCCTTGGAAGGATGGAATGTGAATTAAAAATTCACATATAAAAGAGGGAAATCTAGAAAGAATAAAAAAGAATTAAAAATTCTTTGGAGAATGATTAGGCTTAATTAATTAGTAATTAGAGGATAATTAGGGGCCAATGGGATTAAGCTCTAATCCTATAAAGTTGAGAGCAGACACATCCTAATCAAGGATTAGCATATGCACATTCTTAATGAAGAGACAGTAAGTCTTAATATCAGTATCAGACAAAATGACATGTGAGGAATTAAATAAATGTAACATTTATTTAATTTATTTGATGAAAGAGGATTAAGGAGGGTAAGGTATTTAATTAGGATTTCATAATTAAAGATATTAAATTAAATAAATACTAATATTACTTAATTAACTCGTGATAAGAGGATGTTTAGACGAAAGTGATAAATTTGGATAAATTAATTGTCCAAATTTGATGCCTACAATATCATTCCATTTATTTTCATTATGTTGGAACAATATTTATGATTGATTATTACTATACCATTTATATTTAGATTTAATCATTCATCAAAATGATTCCCATTATTGTTGCTTTCATGTGATGCTCACAATGTAAAAAATTACCATTCCTTATTGCATGCACACTTTTGTTCCCTAGAATGATACCTAGACCATTCCATAGAACAATCATCATGAATAAATTTTACCAGTTTTGTCATTGAGCAATGTATGTAGTTGATCAGCATTCATCAAAGTTTGACTATTGATAATGTTAATGATAAAATTGAACAGTTGTTCAACTATTAGTCATTCTTTAGAATGATAGTGGCTTGAATATATATCTTGTAACTACCACCAATAGAAGCACGAGTTTCTTCAAACCCAAACAATGATAAAAAAATTTCTAGATTCATATATTTATTTTGGTTCTGAAATGACAAGCATGTCGTTTGATTCTTTTATTTGCAAAAAAGATATTAGTGTTGTTTAAATATTTATATATCCAGAATAATGGAAACATTGATTGTTTACATGTTGTACTAGTTAACTTAAATTGTTAATGAAATGCATTGGCATAATAACTTGTAAACTTCTACAAACACCATGGATTTATTACAAATAGTGTACTAGTATGTAGTAATTTTTTAACAGAACTGTTCTTCTTTCTTTGAAAAGGGAATTTTTACATCTTGTACATTTGTCAAATGATATGACAATCTGTAGCATTATTTTGAATGAAAGCAATCTTTTATAATGGTTTTTATTTTAGAATGTATGCACATATATATTAACTTAAGTTGGCACATATATGTTTATGCACATAGACCTTTATCTATGTACATACACATACTTGTGACATACCTTCTTTTGTTACTTATTTAATTTATTTTTAAAAAAATATTGAATTGCGTCGAATGTAATCAAGTGACATCAATATGAACTAAATGGATAATGTATTGATCAGATCCACTTGAATTATCTATTTGAACTTTATTAAGTGGGGGAATTAAGTAAACTCAATTACTTTTCTATTGATATGAGTTAAAATAATATCCTCTTTGTTTAGTAGAATAGAAACACCTAAGTAGACTAGAGCACCTCAAGGTAGATGTTGTTAGAGGGTAGATAGTTGCTAAGGAATAAACTTGTGTTGTTTGAAAGTTACCTTCTGGGATGGGTGCCGAGATGGAGTAGAGAGGGTATAGGTTTTTCTTTACCCAAAACCTTTCTTTTGTTGTTACAACTTAATTTTAATGCTTTGCCAAGAAATTAGCCCATTATGTATGTATGGACTTTGTGATAATACTCTCTGCCATTCCTAGCATAGATCTTGAATTTTTCTAATCATAGATAGAGATGCATGTTAATGTTTGGGAACACACTGGATTCTACCTTGCAAATTGTTCTCTTGCTAAACTTTTTTTGCAAGGTAGGGTATTCTTCAAGTAGGAATGATTTTGGGGAAGTGTAAGCTTTGTGGTTGGGCAGTAAAGCACTTCAGCCATGTTCTCATCCACCAGAGGAGGTAAGCGTCAAGAGGAAACCTTGGATGTTTTCAAGTTATCAAAGGATTATGATGTAACCTTGATGTAAAATTGTATATTGTATTGACTTTTTGGCCCTATGAGCCAAGTCAACTTGGATATTGTAATTGACATTTGGAAATGAATATATATCATGACTCATATTTTTACTAGACATGTGTTTCTATGATTGAAAATAGATGCTTAAGTTATGTATTTTTAAAATTCAATATTCATAATGTCATTTACAATAAATATTTAAGTAATAATTAGAATGGGTTATTACAATTGGTATTAGAGCTTAGGGTTCAACTCTAAGCCTTTTGATTCCACAATAGACATGACTAGGGGATAGTTGACCCTCGACCAAATTGAGTTGTCTTGAGGATTGACCAAACCTAGATTGAATGTAGGTATGGGAAGGTCTAAGTCAGGAAGAAAGAAAGGGAAGACATTTAGGACCTCAAACGAGAAATTCGTAGTTGAAGAAAACACCAAGATTGAGGTTCAACCTGAGATTCCCAATGATGAGATTCTAGCTCAAACCCTCACTCGACTTAAGCTATAGAGGGGCAAGAAGATTGAGGAGTTGAAGTGAACTCCTAAGATTAAGAATCTTTTCGCAATCAAAGATTTTCCCCTAGGGTGTGGACCAAATGCACCCTTATTAACTAAGGAGGAAAAGGAGAGCCTATGTGCTCAACCCTCCTCTTTCGAGAAAATTGATGTAAATTTTGACGAGGACCCAGAGGAGTGTCCTCTCTCTGAGAATGAGAAAAATGACTAATTTAAAGAAGAAGCTTTGTAAATAAGGTCCTATTGACCCACACTTAATATAAATAAAGATGTTATTTTTGGTGTGTTCAAATGAAGAACTCAAACATGTTTTTTAGTGCATGAATGTGTGTCTTTAATGAATGAGTGATATATTCATGTGTATGTAGTGTTATGTGAATAAGAATATTTACCTGTAGAACCTAGTGTTAAGTTATGGTAGATGTGAAATGTGATTAGGTCGGGTGTGAGTCAGTATGGTGATCACTAGGCAAGAGATGGGTTGTAGTGGATCAAACAATGGACCAAACAAAAGGCTGGATCAGATTCCAGAACTTCTAAACAGGAAAGAGGTTCATATGGATCACATAGAACATGAGGTCCAAGTGGTACATGAGGACTGGATTCCCAGAAATGTGAAATTCAATTAGGGAGAAGGTGGTCTAGGGGAAGGCCCTTGAGGTTGAATTGAGGAAGAACTAGGAAAGCATATCAAAAGAGTAGCACCGCCTAAGTTTGATGGTAAATCCATCAGAGCAGGAGATGAGGCATGGATCATAGAGATGGAGAAATACTTTGTATTTCATAACCTATTTGACTAGACTAAAGTGGCATGGGCTACGTATCAGCTTTCAAGAGAAGCATCTACTTGGTGGGATAATGAAAAGATAGAAAGGAATCTTTAGCCTAGAGAGATTACTTGGGAACTCTTCCTTCAATCTTTTAGGAAGAGATGGTTACCACAACTCCTTTTCAAAAATAAGTTGACAAAATTCCAAAACCTAACTCAAGGGAGCATGACTGTGGCCCAATACTAGGAAAAGTTCACCAATCTACTAAAGTATCCCTAGTATCAAGGAGATGAATGTTTTCGTATCTAAAATTTCATATTGGGACTTAGACCCCATATTGGAGCAGAAATGGACATGCATGATCCTCTCACCATGAAAGAATTCTTCTTGAAGGCCACCAAATAGGAGCAGAAATTATAGCAATTATCCAATTACCACAATAATTTAAATCCTAAGTTGCGATTTGGAAACAAGAAGTTTCAGAAAGGAGACAAGAACCACCAAATTCGTAATCTCAAGAGGGGAAGTGGGTCACAGGAGAAAGATGAAGATGGAAATGATGGAAAGAGAAAGAAAGAAAATAATAACAAAGGAAAAGATGACCAAAAGTAGAAGGGCTTTAGAGAGGACAAGCCAGGAGGTCACAAAGGGCCTAACAATAGGTGTTATATATGTGGAGGTGATCATTATGCCTTTAATTGTCTGTAGTGGTCAAAGTCATGAAGGGAATAAAACTATCAGTAGTCTCAACATCATTAGATCCATGTTGCAATGGATAACAAGCAGGAAGAGCATCAGGGTTCACCAATACAATTGATGGGTAAGCTCTATGGCCGAACTGTCTCTATTTTAATTGATACCAGAGCTACTGAATGCTTCATAGACCCTAGTACAGTAATATCCAAGATACCTATTAAACTTGAATACATGGAAAGCTCATGGAAATCCCAGTATGGAAACTGAGCAGAGTGGAGATTAGACACCTATCTCTTTTGTAACAAGTTAGAGCTTCCAACCTTCCATAACTAGGTCAACTTGTATGTAGCACCCTTAGGCTCATATGATATAATTCTAGGGATAAATAGGTTAACCAAGCATAATTCTATAGTGAAATACGAGGATAAGGTAGTTAGTTGTCTAGATGATTAAGGGAACCCAGTCGAGATCTACGGGATGCAAAGACCTTTAAAACTTAGACAGATCTCTATTATGCAGCTCAAAAAGGCTCGTCGAAAGGAATGTGCTATTTATGTTGTGCATATCAATAACCTTGATAGCAAGGAACCATATTTAGATGACTACCCTATTCTCAAGGAGTTTTGAGATGCATTCCATGATGAACTCGTGGAGTTACCTCTGAAATGGGAATTTGACTTCTCTATTGACCTTGTACCAAGAGATGAGCCTCAATCCAAAGCACCATATCAAATGAACACCAACGAACTCTATGAATTGAAGGCCCAGCTAATGGAGTTGTTAAACAAAGGGAACATAAGACCCAGTGTGTGTTCTTGGGGAGCACCAGTTATCTTTGTGAAAAAGGATGGAACCTTGCATATGTGTATAGACTATCGGATGTTGAACAAGGAAACCATCAAGAATTGATATCCACTCCCAAGGATCGATGAGTTGTTTGACCAAATGAAGGGAGCGACAGTGTTCTCCAAAATCAATCTCAGGTCGGGATACCATTAATTAAGAATAAGGGAAGAAGATATTTTGAAGACAGCTTTTCGAACTCAGTATGGACATTACGAGTTCACTATGGTACACCTTTTGGTTTGACCAATGCACCTGCAACTTTCATGAACCTCATGAATAATTTGTTCAGAGACTATTTGGACTACTTTTTTTTATTTTCATTGACAACATCCTAGTATACTCAAAGTCTATTGAAAAGCATGATAGGAACTTGAGGATAGTTTTATAGTGGCTAAGAGAGAAGAAACTCTTTGTGAAGCTATCCAAGTGCTCGTTTTATCAATACAGGGAGCACTATCTAGGCCATATTATTTTAGCTGAGGGAGTCTTTGTAGACCCTGAGAAGATCAAGGCAATCATGGAATGGCCAGTACCTCAGAATGTGTCAAAAAAATTTAGTTTCATGGGCCTCGCAGGATACTATAGAAATTTTGTGCAAGGGTTCTCTCAAATTGTGTCTCCAATCATGTCATTCCAAAGAAAAGGAACACACTTTGAATGGACCGAGAAGTGTGATCAAGAATTCCAACTCTTGAATGAAAGGCTCACAACAACACCAGTGTTGGCCATCCTTGATCCTAATGGAAGATTTACTATAATCACAGATGCTTTAGGAGAGGGATTAGGAGCAGTACTAATGCAAGATGGACAAGTGGTAGTGTATGAATCAAGAAATCTTAAACATCACGAGGTAAATTATGCACCACATGATTTAGAGTTGACTGCAATAGTTCATGCCTTACAAATATGGAGGAATTATCTCTTGGGCAAGCCATTTGAGCTCAAGACAGACCACATGGGATTGAGATACATTTTTAAACAACCAAATCTTAATGCACAGTAGAGAAGGTGGTTGGAATTCCTTAGTGATTATGACTTTAGAATTGAGTATATAAAGGGAAAAGAGAATAGATTGGTTGATGCTCATAGTAGACAAAGACATCTGGCAGCCATTATCTCAACAAGGTCTAATCTAAGACAACAGGTGACACAACATTTGCAAGGGGATGAGCACTAAGAAAGAGTGAAGAGCACCCTAGCAGAGATTCCATCAGACCATCGATTTGATGGGTATGAGTTCAAACTAGATGGCATTTTGAGATACCAAAGAAGAATGCACATTCTAGACTCTAGAGAGCTGAGGAAGTTGGTTCTAGAAGAGGTTCATAATGCACCTTATTCAGGACACCCCAGAGTATCCAAAATGATTGCAAAATTGAAAAATTTATACTTTTGTCCTAAACTTAAGAAGGATGTAGTGGATTACATAGCCAGATGCTTAGAATCTTAGCGATTCAAGGCTAAACATGCACATCCAACAGGGCTATTGTATCCTCATGAAATACATGATTTTAAATGGTAGGTGATCAGTATGGACTTCATACAGGGGTTACCTTTGAGCAAGAATCGACATGATGTTATCTTGTTTGTGATTGATAAGTTGACCAAGCTGGTACACTTCATCCCAGGAAACCTTAAGGATGGATCATTGACCCTGGCTAAGAAGTTTGTCTAGAAGATCTTCTGCTTACATGGAGTGCTAGAGACTATATTTTTTTATTGGAACACCAAGATGACCTCAAGATTTTGGATGACCCTAAATGTTGCATTGGGAACCAAGTTAAATTTTAGTTTGGCTTACCATCCTTAGACCGACAGACAAATGGAGAGACTAAATTAGGTAGTCAAAGATATCTTTCGAATGTACTACATGTACCAATCGTATAAGTGTGAAGAATACTTACCATTGGTAGAGTTTTCTTATAATAACTCTTATCACACATTTCTAGGTATGGCACCATCCAAAGCTCTTTATCAGAAGAAGTGTTGTACACCCATCAATTGGGATAGATTGGAAGATAGAATCATAGTAGGACCTAAAATGTTCAAGGAGATGGAAGAAAAAATAGGAGTTATTAAGAGTAGACTAAAGGAGGCAACAGACCGACATAAGAGTTATGCCAACAAGAATAGAATTCTTAGATATTTTGTAGTAGGGGATAAATTCTTCTTAAGAGTCATGCCTCATAAAAGTTCTAGTACCTTTGGAAAATCTTCCAAGCTAGCCCCAAGATCTATGGATTCGTTTGATTTCTTAGAAGTGATAAACCCAGTTGCTTATAGACTTTCTCTAGACCACCTACTCGAGCTCAACTTCATAATGTGTTTCATGTTTCTTTGCTTAATCCATATCATCCTAATGTAGCTCATGTGCTTTATTGGAAAACTTTGTAGGTACAGGACCCAGGAGTGGTGCTAGTGGAGCCCATTAAAATCCTAGATAGATGCAAAATTAAGTTACAGAGCAGAGATATTACTTAGTTTAAGATCCAATGGGACTAGTATTCAAGAGACAGTGCTACTTGGGAGGATGCGGAAGAAATAGAACTCTCCTTCCCACATTTCCTTTCTTAGAAAGAGACTCTTGATAATTTTGTTTGAATATTTTGGATTGAATATTATAATTTTTTGGCTTGGAAACAGTATGATATGATGTTGAAATAGACATATATTCTTTAATTTTGATTAAATAGACATTGGGATGATGTCTCTTCCAAGAGGGAAAGGATTTCATAACCCAATTTTTATTGTATTTAAATTATAATATGATAAATTGAATTATTGAGGAAATTCAATATGTTGAATGGAAATTTGGATATTTTTCAAATGTTTGAAAGAAGATGACCGTCTTTTCGCTATGTGATATTTTGAACTATATTATACTTTATCATGATTGAACGTTATCAATGAACTATGTATGTGCAAGTGTGTAAATGCAAGAAAATAGGTTGAAGGACAAGAACACGATTGAGGTAGGATCATTTAGCCGGATTGAACGGTAAGCTTGATGGAATTTGGGTACACACACTACAAAATGGCATGATGTTGCATTTGAAACTTCATATAAAATATTATAATGACGATTCAAATGATTCAATGTTTAAAAAAATAGGCTTGTGAAATGATATACATGTGATTTCTTATCTAATTGTCTAATTTTATCTCATGTTTTCAAAATTTAAAAGAAAATGATAGCATGGTTAAACATATTTGTATGTAATTAAAAAGGAATGCTTGAAGGATAAGAAAACCACTTCATTTAAAAATCATTATTTAATAGAATAAAAGTTCATTTTTTATTTGAAAGTGATTGAATACTATATTGTTATAAAAGTAAAATAGAGATACATAAATATATATACATGCATATATGTATATATAAATACATATATATATATATGCATATATAT
>VDFB02338328.1:0-43658 GCA_007258455.2 Sequoia sempervirens | reverse complement strand
AAGTGAGCTTTGTTCTAGAAGTTGAGTAATAAAATCATGAGCCTCCTTTGCCTTGGTCCAAAATCTCAGATTTCCGTTATTTGTGTTATGCTTTTATGATCTCGATTTCAACTTACATTGAAGTGTGTAGATGTTTGTTGGAAAAGAGTTTATTGAAGCACTTTGTCAGAGAATCATCCTTGTTAATTTCTAGCTTCTCTCGCTATGCATATTACTTGAGAGGTTAGGAACGTCTTTAGCTTAAGTTAGTCGTAGTTGAAGTTCTTAAATCGGAAAATCTCAGCTGCGGCGTTTGTGTTTTATAAACCTTGTGCTCTAGCTGATCAAAAAGATAGGCAACTTAGTTCTTTGTTTACTTTCTTTCAACACCATCAACAAGAGGGAGCTTCCCCTCCTAATTTGAAGAGCAGTTTATCTGTGCATAGCTGTCCGTTTCAAATACGCATACCAGAGGTGCGAATTTAAATGCCAACATACCTCTTGCAATTTGCTTTTGATATTTGATCTTCTTTGCAACTGCGTTATCCAGCCTTGTCGACATGGAATGTGGAAGGTAGTGTGGTAGTAACCGGTGGCGGCTCTATGTTTGGAATGACTACCTTCCGCATTTGGCTATCCATTGAACGGTGATGTCATTTACGCCTTTCAAGGCGTTCAACTTGACTCCGGGCTTCACTTGATGCATGTCTATGTTGAGTGTTTTCAGAAAGTCGTGAAGTTGGACCATTTTGGTCTTGATTTCAACTTGAGAGTACTATATTCTAAAAAACTTGATTGTTGATTGTAAACATGGATATGTTCAGAAAACTTCTGAAAACCCCTAAAAATAGCCACCCACCGAGAATTATTTTTTTGGAAAAAATCTGACATATGGATATTGTTCGTGCTTCAATGCTGAACAAAGCCAGCTCGTTTGATTTTCAAATTCATGACTTTTTCCGAAAATCCCTAAAAATAGGAGCAGTAAGGTTACTGTTTCTGAAAAATTCAACAAGTGGGTTTTGTTGAAAAAGTTGTGTTGATCATACCTAGTTGGTCAGATCTGTGATTATCTGCTGTTTTCTTGGACATGCAAGAAGATCTAAGACAATGTCATGTCCCCGGAATTGTAACACCAAATACGAAATATTGAGACAAAATTAAATAAACCAAATATCAAAATAATAACAATGTCTCAAATAAATGAAATAAATGACAGAACATATATATATATATAAGCAATTTTATTATAAAGATAATATTAATATATAATATTAACAATTATTATAATCATTTATTATAATGATACTATGATATAAATACAAATATAAATAAAGATATTATAATTATAGATAATATTATAATTATATTTAATCTCTTTTTGTCTCCTATAAGATAAACTAGTAAATACATACTTCTACAAACTATAATAAAGGAAAATATATAACAAGAAAAAAAAGATTAAAGATAAAATAAAAATAATATCAAAATAAAGTCAATTACGAAAGAAGCTGACCCTCATTCGGTTCCAAATAAAATTCATATGAAAGGTGATGTCCCTTCTAAAGAAACGTATCTCTTTATGGAGATATAATAAATGTAGTTTGTGAATAAAGGTAGGGAAAGACATGGAAAAAAAGACATCGAATGGAGATAAAAGCTGACGGAAGGAGAAAGGAAGTCTACGGAAGCAACTGGAAAATCATAGGAAAGAAATATAGTAAGAGATATCTGCTGGAAAGATGCTGGGGCTGCATGAACATAATTGGGGGAAAGAAAAAGAAGAATATATTCAGACAGAGGTCTGAAAGATAACAGAAATCATCGTGGCAGGTAAAGAAGAAGAAATATCTGCAGTCCTGTCAGCAGTAGCATGGTAAGCATTTTATAAATTTTAAATAATAGGTAAGTAATTTCTGTTACAAAATAAATAATAATAATTTATGTGGAAACTAATCAAAAGGTAAATAAATGATAATAAATGAAGGAATTAAGAATGTAGTAAGGGTTGGTGTTTAACATATACGTTTAATATATATATAGTATGTTTCCTGAATATACAATTCATATGTTGATAAATATAATTTGGTAATTGATATATATATATATATATATATATATTGAGATTCATAAATATCTCATAGGTGGTGGACATACAATATATACATATATAACATATTATTTACGATTAACCAATAATGATGCTTGTAGTAATTATTGAGCTTTATAGGTAATAACGATTCTATTCATTCCCTATGATGTTAATGGTATAATAGAGTTCCATCTATGGGATCTCGAAAGATACTTTGTACTCATAAAACATATTATAGGGGATTCGTTTATAGTGAGTAATAGGGAGGAAATGAATAATCCTTTGACAAGAAACAAATAATGATATTGCCTTTGATCTAACTAGATGATATTACTGAAAGTTATTGATTTCTAACGTCTCTAATGCCTCTTTGAGAAACACTTTGAATGCAAGATCCGGGTTTAAGTGCTTCTACTAGAAAGGGGCCATTACAGACAAGAATAGAAGAAAAAGACAAGAAGAAGATTGGAAGTTATCAATTGCCTTTCTAGATCTTCAAGAAAATCATGCCTCTAGATGCAACCTCTGATAAATTGTCCCTCTATGTAACTGATCTTCAAAAATATGAAGAACAATGAAAATCCCTCTATTAGATCTTCAAAAAGACGTTGGAGAGGAAAAATGCTTGTTCTTGAGCTTCAACTTGCAAAGAGAAACAATGAATAATGAAGCCTAGACTTGATACATAGTGTTTGATGTTGAATCAATCAAGTTTAGGTGCCAACACATGATGGAGGAGTCAATTAGCCTGATTTGGAGTTCACAACACTGATTCCCACCCATTTGGGGACGTTTTAGACATAGAAAGGCTTCAAAAATATCCTAACTTCAGTTAACTATATTTATGTTGACTTTAGGCATCCAAGTTGAGGAGTTGAAGATATTTTCATTCTTTTTCATGGTGAAGTGCCTCTGTTCGATCCTCGATTCCAGTTGCTTAGTTGATCTTGAGGTATTGCTGACAGATCCATTGCCAAGTTGAATGGACTTTGAAGAGGTATGCTTGGGAGCTGCATATCCAAAAACTTGAATTTGATGCCTCAAATTCAAGGGTGCCTTTTCCCAGGAGAGATATTTTTTCACCAGACTTGGTCAATTTTCTTCAGTGTTCTTCAATTCCTCTAGTATGACCCTCCTAGCTTTGATCTGAGATCACCAACGACTGATGATTCCAATGATCTCGCTAAAACATGGGATAGATAACCAGCTCAGTCCCGGAAAGGATGACTGGCTTCACGAAACTTGAAAGTTGATTTAGGTATTTCAAAAGCATGGGCGCCCCTGGCTTGCAGGGGCCAGGGGCGCCTTTTACCTTTTGACTTGTTATTTTCATGTTACAAGCTTTCACGAATGGTCCTAGTTTGATCTCTGTCATCAATTTTTTTATTTTTTTGCTGTCTTTGCTGACGGTGTCATTGTTGAGATTGATCAAAACAGAGGTCATCCTGGAGGTCACCGAGTTTACAGATTGCATCTGATTGTCAAAAAGCTGGCACCTATTTCTAGGAAGATGCATTTTTCTTGACACGTGTTCAATTTCTTTGTGTTCTTCATTCAGCCTTCACCTTTGGTGTTTTCTACTTGATCTCTGCCTATGAATGCTTGACAAGTCTTGTGAATGTGCAGTTGGATTGATCGTGAAGCTGAGAGAGTGCTGAACAGATGCCTTGTAGAAAGCAGTTGTTGAAAACCTCATCAGGTAACTCAAAATGAAGGGCGTCCCTGGCCAGTAGGGGTGCTTTTGCCTTGATATGCACTGATTTACCTTCCATTTTGCATGTTCTAACGATCAACAGTTGCTATTGTTTGATGTGTCTTGCAGGCTGGCAAACAGGTTCGTTGCGAAGCTAAGCTGATGCTGGAGAGATCGCCTAAAGACAGGCTTGTTCAACAATTGACATCTATACCATCTAATTCAAGGGCGCCCCTGGTCAGCAGGGGCGCTTTTTCTCATGTTTAACTGTCATTTTGATAGCACTTGCATTGCAACATCTCTCGACTTCACTTACATTTGTCAGTGATCGATGAATCAGGTGACCGTGCTTGATGATGCGCCAAAAAGACGTTAGAAACACGAAGAGGATGACTGCCTTGGTGAAAGTTGACGATTGTTTTGGACCCTCTGGATTCAAGGTCGCCCTTGGCTAGCAGGGGCACTTTTAGCCATAGTTCCATCATTTCCTTTGAAAATCTTTCTCTTCATGTTTCATGTTCGTTGTGGATCATGAATGATTTGGACATTGTCGTTGACGATGCAGATGCATGCATCTTAGCACCCACCTTCATCATGCTGCGTGTATGGGTGTTGGAAAAATGACTAAGGCATTTGACTGCATAGCCTCATCTTGGTAGCAAGGCTTGCATTCTCCAGGCTTAGTCAATTTTCAACATTTTTCACTTTTGAAAATCCCCTCCGTCGCAGAGCATCTTTTCGAGCATTTTCGTGATGGTTTCTTCGTTGGAGCTCTCGAGGCTTAGATTTCGCCACCTGGTACTGGCCATTTTGCCATTAATGGCTGCGGAGGTCTCAACTTTCTTCCTGAAAAATGAAAATAGACCCACCAGAGTAAAACAAAATTTTTGGTGATTTTGACTTTACGAGTGTGAATGTGAAGCCAATTTATCTTATCAAAATCATTTTCAACTAATTCTGGAAAGGTCCTATTTTCAGGGGCTTTCCTAAAAACAGGGGTTTTAAACCCTAATTTTCAAAATTTTCAGAAATTTGCAAGCATCTTCCTTGACACAAACCCACAAAATTTCTATGTTTTGTTTGACCTAAAACATACTTTTGATAACAATTTTACATGATTTATATCATTTTAAGAAAAATGTTTTATTGAAGCAAAAATTTATTTTGGGTACAACACAGTAAACATTCGGCGTCGTTGCCTCTAAGAATCCTAATAAAATACAAAGGACGGAAAACATGGTAGTATAATGGGACATCCCTTGGATGAACCTATACAAGCAAACAACAAAAGAGAAGACAAGCTCACACAAGATCTAGTGAACTTGTGGGACATTTCCGTCAAAGAGCATGTTCATAGGGAAGCCCTTAGGACGTCATATGGGACAACTTAATTGTGAATGAGGAAGTTGACTGTCTTTTGGATAGCTTTACAAGATTCATTGCATGCCACTTCATTATTTTACAAGACCTTCAAGCAGAGAAGAAACAAGAGCACCACCTACAGCATATAGTAGAACGATACGAAGAGAGGAACCTAAGGGAGGAAGAGGAATGTGATACCAGTAGAAGACACATTCTTGAGAATTAATGGCCTTCTAGCCTAATAAAGATGATAAACGATTTTCAAGCAGTCATGAATTATTAGAGGAGAGAGTTAGGTCACTATGGATAAGAGAACAAAGAGAACAAGGGAGAAGATTGCAGGGAATTGCTGAAGGAACTGTTGGGTTCTGGACGGAAATATTGAGCCCACCGATGAGTACGAGTCGAAGCATCTGCGTCAGCCGTAGTTGGGAGGAGAGGAAAACCTTTACGATTGAACAAAATACTAAGGGAGAGTGGGAGGAAATAACAAGACAACTACCACTCCCTAACGAAGTGTATGAAGATCTTTTCAACCAAGTGGGAAAATCATCCATACTATCAACATCAAACGAAGAGGAGGGAGAAGGAGAGCATAGAGATGAACCGATTGAAACATATGAAAACAACATACATCGCAGTAAAGAACTATTAATTTTAGAATAACCAAGAATTGGAGGAATTGAGTCGAAGAGCCCCAAACGAAGAGAGTATAGAAATGATCCTAAGGGCAACCCAAGTGCAAGGGATGTTGAAGCAGGACGAGTAGAGGACTCTTATGTGGTCAAGAGTGCATGTGAGGCAACAAAGCGTAGAGATCAAAATTGTCGAACTAGGTTCGAGGCACAAAGGGTGCATCAAGCGAGAAGGATGGTGACTCCCCCAACAAGTCCTAGTGTGGAGAGGCAAAAACTGCCGAAGTTCACAAGGAATGGATTGGAGGATCCAATACATCATTGCTGGACTTGCGAAACAATATGGATAGTAAGCGGTCAGGAGGGTGAAGCCTATTGGTTGAGAGCATTTCCAACAACCCTACAGGGCATGGCAATAAACTGGTTTACAAAACTTGAAGCAAGCTCCACAACCTCTTGGGATGCATTGAAAAACATTTGAGGTAGAATTTAAGTTGTTTTGGGACGATAATGAGATCATAGCAGAAATCTATAACACAAAACAAGGAAAACATGAAAATGTGAGAGCCTATAATCGTAGGCTCAAAGAACTTTTGGTGAAACTAGAAAATCAACTTGTTGATGGATTAAAGAAATGATAGTTCATTGAAAGATTGATTCCTTCGCTGCGGAAGAAAATGAAAGTGGTGGTTTTGTCCTCTTATGTGGGTTCATATAATCAAGTTATGGACATAGAGATTGAAGATAAAACATCGTCTCAAGTGATGTGGAAGACAAAAGAATATGACAACACAAAAGATAACAGTGGTAGTAAATCAAAGATGGTCCAAGCCTTGTGAAGGGACATGACGAGGATGATGAAAGAACTAAAAGTGGAAAAAGGAATTACCAATGAAAATAAACTATCCTAAAAAGTAGTTTTGTGACATCTACCAAGTTATGGGACATCACATCAAGGAATGCCCATATAACCTCTAGACAACAAGCACACAAGTACTCCACACAAGGGAACAATCAACCCCACCAAACACACCACCAAATCCACATAACAACAACACTAATGCATCCCTTGGCAGATACTGCAAAAAGCGAAGAAACAACAATCGGTTTAACAATAGTGACCGTGAACTAGAATTCAATATGATGGCAAAGGAAGACTTATGATCCAATGCCATAAATGTAATGAATGGGGAAATTTTGCCAAGGAGTGTCAAAATAATCAAAACAAGACTAGGGTGTTATGTAAGTGGTGTGGACCAGGCGATCATGAAGACATTGATTGTCCAAACAAAAGGTAGCATTAATATGCTAGACGTAGAAGAACAAGACGAGGCAGTAGTGGCCATCACCCAAGCGCAAATGAAGAAGGCCACATACCCATACCCTTGTACGGAGAAAGAACAACTCTGAGAAGCAAAAGTAGAAGTGGAGCAAGCCATATCAAAGGAATAGAGGACTTCCAGTGAAACCGCAAGTACCTCTATGTGGTCGGAGCTTGAAAAAAATATTGTACAATAGGTGTTGCGAATGACTGTACCCATAAGGATAACAAACCTTCTACAAAGTATGCCACAACTGAGAGTGGCAATCCCCAATTCAATGAGCAATGACCAAAATCAAAAGCAATAATGTAAAAGTTCAGACATAATAATAGAACCACCATTGTAGGGAAAGCAAGTCATTGACCCAATGTTGCTGACAGTAAACATAGGTAAGAAACTAGCGATTGTGGAGATGCAAATCTTGGGTCCTCACAAATACAATTGTTGATAGAGGATCAGGAGTAAACATATTGCCTAAAGATACATGGAAATGTCTCGGGAAACCAACCCTTTGGCCACCGACCTTCCAATTGGTAGTAGCAAATCAACATGGAATCAAACAGTTGGGAACATCAATGGCACAAAAGGTAACAATTGAGACCCAACAATTTTTGCAAACTTTCGTGGTTATTCCTCTACAGAAGAAAGCATATGATGCATTGTCGGAGAGAGGATGGCTTGTAGCAGACAAGGCTGATCATAACTAGAAAAGAAACATCCTCTTGATAGAGAACAAGGGGAAAAATTATGTTATCGACTTGAGAAACCAGGCAGTGAGTGAGGAGATTGCTTCTTTCGATTCAGAGTTAGAGGGAGGAGAAATAGGGGAAGGAGAAGAAAGAGGGTTCATCGAACCTACTGACGAGGGGGTACTCGATCTCCAACACTACTCTGAGGATGAAACAAGTTCTCTAAATGGACCTTTTCACTGGCAATTGGAAAACTATGAAATATTCTAATCGGAGTGCAATATGTTACGAATTGGGGAAATTGAAGATGAAAATGATCAAACAATAACAAGTTGGACGTTTCCCTCAGAATATGAGTACAAAGGAGTTGCCAGATTAGATGATACGCTAACCCATAACTTTGAATGAAATAAAATGATCAAGTATGAGGAACCCACAATGAACAAATTATATCTAGGAGATAAAGATAACCCTGAATTGATTATGGTGGGAGATGACTGGGACCCAATAAAGCGGTGGCATTAAAAATTTGCATGGAGTATAAATATGCCTTTGCTTGGACATACAATAATATGAAGGGAGTACCACCAAAGCTATGTGCACACAAAATACCTTTAGTACTAGGAGCACAACCGGTACGAAAACGACTGTATAGAATGAACAAAAACTATGTGGTGAAAGTGCAAGAAGAAATAGAGAAGATGTTGGAGGTAGGAATAGTCTTCATAGTGGAGATTAGTGATTGGGTCTCCCCAATTGTCATATCACTCAAAAAGAGTTTGAAGCAATGTAGGTATGTGTAGATTTCAAAATCCTAAAGTAGTCACTATTAAGGACCTGTTTCCAATCCCCTTCACCGATTCAATCGTAGAAGTTGCGGATCACGAAATCTACTCTTTCATGGACAACTTCTCCATATATAACCAAATCAATATTGCAAAAGAAGATAAACTAAAAACTAAATTTGAAGTGGAAGAGGGAATATATGCATACAACTGGATGCTGTTCGGACTATGTAATGCTTTGGCTATGTTTTAGAGGATTATCCTCCACATCTTTGATTAGATGTTGGTAGGAAATTTAAAGTGTTCTTGGATGATTGGTCAATATATAGTGACTAAGAAACACACCTGAAGGCTTTGGTAGAATGTATGGAATGATGCAGATCTGGACGGTTGGCCCTATATCTGAAGAAGTGCTGATTCATGTACCCTAATGCAAATTACTGGGACACATAGTTTGCAAAGCAAGGTTAAAGGCAGACCCAAATAAAATAAGGGTGATCGTACAGATGGAGGTACCAAGGGATGTAACGGGAGTGAAATTCTTCTTGGGTCATGTTGGCTACCATCGATGCTTCATAATTTCGCTCAGATATCTTGTTTGATATGATTACATGGAATGGCCAAACATTTACATGGACAGAGGATCAAGAGAAGGCATTCAATGAACTAAAGGTACGCCTAATTAGTTCTCCCATTCTAGTGTACCCTAATTGGGACAAAGAGTTTCACGTACATATGGATGCATCAAACTCACCATTGGAACAACATTAGTACAAGTGGGACCAGATGGGTTAGACCTTCCTGTCTTCTTTACCAGTTGACTATTATTGAAGGCCGAACATAACTACAACACAACCGAAAGAGAAGTGCTAAGAATGGTATACTCTATACAAAAGTTTCAACACTACCTCTTGGCAACACCTTTTACATTCTATGTGGACCACCAAGCACTAATGTATCTGGTCAATAAGCCAATCATTGAAGGTCAAGTAAGTCAATTGTTGTTACTACTACAAGAATTTACAATCACCATCATTGTATGACTAGGGAAGAGCCATGTTATAGCAGATCAACTATAAAAAATAAAATTGGGTGAACCACTAGAAGGCGTGAACAAAGATTTCTCGGATGCCCACTTATTCCAAATAGTGACACTGCCTCTTTGGTACGAGCAAATTGGAGAGTATCTCTCTACATCAACATTATCGAGAGATGCTACTTGCAGAAAGAAGAAAATTAGCCTTGAGAAGTAGAATATTCCAACTTATAAATGGAGTACTATATAAAATGGGATCTGATCACATCCTAAAATGATGTTTGATGCAAGAGGAGATAAAAGGTGTACTCGAGGAAGCACATGAGGGATTGGCAAGAGGCCATATGGGACCAAACACTACAACTTAGAAAGTTCTCGTAGCAAGTCTTTGGTGGCCAATGTTGCATACAGATGCATGAGAATGGGTAGTTGAATGTGACACCTGCTAGAGGGGGTAGGTAAACCATTAAAAAGGAATTATATGCCACTCTCTCTATTGCAGCTAAAGGAACTCTTTGAGAGGTGAGGATTGGACTTTATTGGCCCACTCAAGGTCAACCAATTGTGGAAATGCAAATACATAGTGGTAGCCATCGAGTATCTAACCAAGTGGGCATAAGCCAGAGCACTACCTGACAAACAACTCTCAGTTCAACAAGGTTCATTTATGAACAAATTGTCAAAAGGTACAATAGTCCTGTTCAAATCACTCGTGATTGAGGAGGCCATTTTGTCAACCATGTCATTCGACTAGTGACAACAGAGTTTCAAATATTCCATACACTCTCAAAGCCCATACTATGCAAGAGCAGACAACTAGGCAAAGTCAACAAACAAAGTATTCATCTAGATCATTCATAAGTCATGTGGCATCGAAGAAATAGATTGGGAGGAAAAATTACTGATTGTACTATGGGCCTACATAACATTGTACAAGCTAACTATAATGTCCCTTTTTAGTTGACCTTAAAGAATAATTAAATGATTAAAATTAAGTTGTTAAAATAAAAATAAAAATTAAAAGATGACTAATTTTAATTATTTTAAAAAGTCATAAAATTAATTAATTAATTAAATTTTAAATAGTCCCAAGCTTCTCAAAATTATTTATATTTAATAAATTAAATGCCGACCCTTGGTTATTTTAAAGTGACTTTATTTTGTGTCAATGGAATATTTTTTAAGTGGGCCACTTTATGAGTTTAAATATAAAATAAGATATTATAAAGTCACTTTATGAGTAGAAAGAAATTAATATTTAAAAGGTGATTTTTATAATTGATTTTTTAAAGAGTTCCAAGAGGGTTTAAAAAGGAGATCTGAGAGATCATTTGCACATTCTCAACTTGTTATTTGCTTGGAGAGCTTTTGCTTTCAGTTCAACAAACCCTAGGACGAAAACCCTTGGGTTCTTTCTTGGTTTTGTGGAAGAAAGCCCACTTGGCCAATCCTTGGTGAATTTATAGAGGGTTCGTAGGTGTGTAGATTTGAAGGATTTTGTGCGAGAAATTGTTTGAAAATAATTATCTTTCCAAAAGACACAAATTTATAGGTTTGCTAGGTGTGCAAGTACAAATTTATTAAATTTGCAAGCGAATAATAATTTTTTATTGTGATATGTGCACCAACAAAGATTCAGAAAATATTGGTGCTGTGGGCGCAAGTGAGTTTGGACAGAGTTTCTGCAGTGTATGCAAGGGTGAAATTATAGATATAATAATATTTATTTGCTGCTGAGTCCTTAACCCAGCCGTACCATGCTAAGCCCAAACAAGGGAACCGTACCATTCTAAAGATGAAACAAAGGAGGCGATGCTTTGTTGAAGGCTTAGAAACCTTGGAAAGACTTCTACGCATCTCTTAGTGGGCCCAATCAACTAGCTGCAGTAGTAAAAAAGAGGGTCATATCATTACATGAGGCTGCTGTACTTGTAAGGAGGGGGCCATACTTCCAAAAAGGAGCCATACAAGCCTAAGTAAAGAGCAAGGGGAGATGGCTATTGGTTGGTTGACTAGTCAATGGACTAGGCTAGCAATTTATTAGTTAAATATCTAGTTTTCATTGTTAACCTTTTGCTGTATGTAATTCCTTGAAGACATACCTCTATAACAACAATACTCTAGGTTATTAAAAATATTATTTATGCTGAATACAAATGCAATAAATTTGGTATAAATGAAGTGTTATTAATGCTTGGATTTGAGGAATCATTGTTATGATACTTATTTATATATTCATTCAAAAACAAAGTGAAAACAATCTCAGGCCAGCTTGATACAAACTGTTTGACGAAATGTCTGCTCAATAAAACCGTGGAAAATTTGCAAAAATTTGGGAGAAATTTGGTTTAGATTATTACAAAACTCCTTCAAATCTGCACACTTGCAAACCCTGTATGAATTCTCCAAGGATTGGCCAAGTGGGTTTTTGTCTACAAAACCAAGAAAGAACCCAAGGGTTTTCGTCCTAAGGTTTGCTGAACCGAAAGCAAAAGCTCTCAAAGCTCTCCAAGCAAATAACAAGTCAAGAATGTGCAAATGAGCTCTCAAATCTCCTTTGCAAACCCTCTTGGAATGTTCCGAAAAATCAATTATAAAAATCACCTTTTAAATATTAATTTCTTTCTGCTCATAAAGTGACTTCATAATATCTTATTTTATATTCCCACTCATACAGTGACCCACTTAAAAGATATTCCATTGACATAAAATAAAGTCACTTTAAAATAACCAAGGTTCAACATTTAATTAATTAAATATAAATAATCTTGAGAAGCTTAGGACTATTTAAAATTTAATTAATTAATTATTTTTATGACCTTTTTAAATAATTAAAATTAGTCGTCTTTTAATTTAATCTTTTTTTTGTACAACTTAATTTTAATCATTTAATTATTCTCTAAGGTCAAGTAAAAGGGGGACATTACAAGTTTGTGTGAGAAATTGTTTGAAAATAACTATCTTTCCAAAAGACACAGATTTACAGGTTTGCCAGGTGTGCAGGTACAAATTTATAATATTGCAGGCAAATAACAAATTTGCACTAATGAAGATTCAAAAAATATTGGTGTTGTGGGTGTAAGTGAGTTTGGCTAGAGTTTGTGCAGTGTGTGTAAGGATGAAATTATAGATATAATAATATTTGTTTGCTGCCGAGTCCTTAACCCAGCTGTACCATGCTAAGCCCAAACAAGGGAGCTGTACCATTCTAAACATCAACCAAAGGAGGCGATGCTTTATTGAAGGCTTAAAACCTTTGAAAGACTTCCACACAACTCTTAGTGGGGCAAATCAACTAGCTGCAGCAGTCAAAAAGAGGGTCACAGCATTACATGAGGCTGCTGTACTTGTAAGGAGGGAGCCGTATTTCCTAAAAGGAGCCATACAAGCCTAAGTAAAGAGCAAGTGGAGATGGCTATTGGTTGGTTGACTAATCAATGGACCAGGTCAACAACAACAATGCTTTGGGTTTTCAAAAAAAATTATGCTGAATACAAATGCAATAATTTGGTAGAAATGAAGCATTATTAATGCTTGGATGTGACGATTCATTGTTATGATAAGTATTTTCAATATTCATTAAAAATCAAAGTGAAAACAGTCTCAGACCAGCCTGATGCAAACTGTTTTGACAAAATGTTTGCTCAATAAAATTGTGGAAAATTTGCAAAAAATTGGAATAAATTTTGTTTAGATTATTACAGTAACTGTGGGACACACATCGTTCCAACTGATGTATGGTCAAGAAGTGGTAGTCCCTGTGGAGTACATGGTACCTAGTTTCCAGATTGCAGTTGAGATTTGGTTAGGAGATATAGAAAGTTTAAAAGAATGCCCTTTCCAATTAAACAAGCTGGATGAAAAAGGAGTGTTAGCACAATGGGCAATCAAGGCAATGCAGAAACGTTGGAAATATTGGCATGACAAGCACCTCCGGTAGATGAATTTTCAATCCGGCCAGTTGGTTTTAAAATATAGTGGTTTGTTGTACCCCAAAATTAAAATTTTTGGTACACTTATACATTTTGAAGAAATGAGTGAAAGTCTTGTTGAATTTGTCAAAAAGGTCAAAATTTGGGTGTGCATGTCTTGCATGACGGGTTAAAACGTAAAATTTCCAAAATATGACAATCTGGGTCTGCTTAGAGTGACCTAATCTACAAAACCCAGATCTCAATTTTTCATCCCTACTTTTTAGGAAAACTGCTATTTTTAGAAATTTTTTAAAAATAGTAACTTTTTCTGGGTTTCTTTCGAAACGGATACTGGCGAAAGTTTCTAAAAATAGAAAGTTGGTCCGTTAGGGTTCAAACTGATTTTGATTGGCTCAAAATACTTCCATATCAGGCTGGTGCAGTTAGAATCTCAAAAAGATCAGTTTTACCCTAGTGGGTCTATTTTGCTTTTTTAGAAGCATTTCAAGAGCTCTGAAGTCATCAATGGAGGTTAGTTGGCTGCCAGGTACTAGAGTCAACATTCGGGCATTGAACAGAAGATGAGTTGAAGAACATGCATGAAGAACGAAAGACAAAGGTGAAGACTGCGAAAATTTGGCTAAGTTTGCTTGACATGGGCGCCCCAGGAGAGAATAGGCGCCCATCTTTTTAGGGCATCAAATGATAAAATTAAGGTTTGAGCTCCCAGTCAAAGTTGTTCAGAATCCTCCCAGCTCTGCAGCAGGCCCAACGGTGCAGTCAACGAATCATCTAGTCACCCGGAATTTGAGATCAAACGGAGCAGTTTCAAACAGGAGACAAAGTGAAAATTATGAAAATGTCAGAAAATTTTCGAACTCTGGGAACTTTCAGTGCCCCTGGTGCCTAGGGGTGCCCAACTTTTTGAGGGGCCTAACTCAACAATAAGGGTTTGCAAATGTGCTCAATCTCTATAGAATTCAGACAGCTTCGCAACGGGTGTCTTCGTCAAAGCATCTGACTTGTTGTTCTTCGGCAAATCCAAATCAAGGTGAAGGTATAGGATGTTGGTTTGAATTTGAAGATAAAATCTAATGAAAAATATTCCAAGTCTGGAGCAAATGGGCGCCCCTAGAAGAGAAAGGCATTGATGATTTCGAAGGCTCAAATGGATGAATTTGCCAGTAAAGCTTCTAGCATGACTTCTCTAGAATAGATCAAGCTTTCCAACGAGATCACCAGCATGTCAATCTGAGTTGGTAGTCACCAGATGCGGCAGTCGGAACAAAAGGTCTAACAGAGCCAAAGTGGAAAGCAGAGGAGAAAATACCAAAAATGGCTAACTCTGGTGAAGTTGGGCGCCCAGCTTGCCAGGGACGCCCAAGCTTTTGAAGCCTAAAATCCAACTTTCTGACAAAGTTACTCCCATGAGACTCTTGATTTCTCCTTAGCTTCGTAACGAGCCCAACCATCAGTCAATCAGACGGCTGTAACTTCAAATCTGACAGGATCGTTTGTAGAAGAGGAGTTGATAAAAAACAAGAAAATATTCTAAGTCTGGTCAAGATGGGCGCCCCTGGAGAAGAAGGGCGCCCAAGGTTTTGAGGACTGAGATGATAGAATACGTCTATGAAGCATCTAAGATCACCTTGTTGGTTTCAGTTGAGCTATCCAGCGAAGCAGACAGTTAGTCAATCAGATTAGCGTAGTTCCCAGAATCAAGATTTCATCAGAAGATCAAAGGGAAATGAAGAAATTGAAAATCATGTAAAAATGGCTCACTGTGAAAGTTCAGAGCCCCTGGAGGAAGTAGGCTCCCATGAATTCTAAGGTCAAAACGAAGTTCTTAGCCAGAAGTGCCTCAAGGGTGATCTTCTTAGAATCAGTCAAGCTTCGCGATGAATCATCCAGCTCGTCAATCTGATGAACCTAGAAGCCAGAGATTGAAGGTCAAACAGGGTCCAAAATTGGGGAAAAGTTGAAAAACTCAAAAAATGGTTTAACTCTGGAGCAAATGGGCGCCCCTAGCCAAGAATGGCGCCCAACTTGCAATGCCTTAGTGAAATTTGCAAAAAATTTCAAAAGTTTCATAATGATGAAAGGAAGAGAATGTCCAAGTCCATCGAACCAGCTGATTTTAGGGTTTTGAAGATAAAAGCAAAAGAAAGCAAATCTATTTCAAACCCTAAGTCTATTTAACACCTCTCTTTCATGTAATTTTCATTATTTTTGCAGGTAGCATTCAAAGGAGAAGAGTGGAGCAGGAAGTTTGAAGAATTTTTCAAGATTCAAAAACTCAAGTTTGTTGATTCTTCATCAAATTTTTCAGACCAGTAGCATAAGGCCTTGCTTTTTCATGCTTTTTCATCCAGAGGATCAAATTTTTCAAGAAGAAGGCCAAGATATTCAAATTTCAGTCATCTGGGTCTTGTCATCTCACTCTTCTGAAGAAAATTTTCAAGAACTTCATCAAGTTGCAGCAGAAGAAGGCCAAGATATTCAAATTTCAGCCATCTGGGTCTTGTCATCTCACTCTTTTGAAGAAAATTTTCAAGAAATTCATCAAGTTGCAGCAGCTGCTTTTTCTTTGCGTGTCAATGAAATCTTTAGAGTTTGCAAATTTTGATCATCTGGGTCCTCTTGAAACAGTCTTCTAAAGAAAACCCATATCACAACTTTTTTCAAGAAAATTTCAAATTCTAGGGTTGGCTGCTTTTTCTATCAACCATCAGTGTTTTTCAAATTTGATCAACTGGGTTCATTCCAAATTGTCTTCTGAACAAAAACATGGGCCCAACTTTTTCGGTGAAAAATTGAAGAAATTAGGGTTTGCTGCTTTTTCAATCTAAATTCAAAATTTTCAAAAACAGACGATTTGGGTTGTTTTGCAACGAAATTCTGAGCAAAACCCATATCTTAGAAAAATTTCCAAAAATTTGTCCGTTTGAAGAAGAAAAAACCAGCATTCTAAAAATATAAAGTTGCTCAAAGCTTGTCTGAACATAGGCGAGTTTATAGTCATTCTTCAAGGTTTTCAATATGGAGTACACTCCCCTCGAGCTTAAGACCAAATTAGCACTATGTCAAAATTTCATCATCTCAGCTAAAGAACGAGAGAAGGTGTGATATGAGAAAAATGAAAGGTATCGGAAAAGAGTTGTGCAATACTCTTCTGTTGGAAATCAAGAGAAGTGTAAGAAGCATAAAGTTGTAGAGCCGCCAAGTTATCAATTAGTGAGTCATCTTTTCGGGCAGTGATGTTTTTCAAGAATAGAACTCATAAACCAGCTGAAGAAGCGACTGATTCTCTAAGTTTGATCACAGAAGGCGAAGAGATCTTGGAGGATCGGAATATTGCCTTAGATAGTATCATGCACCTGACCAGGACCCAGTTTCCTGCTTTTTAGCGGATATGATTGAGATTTAAAGCAGCTTTCATCTAGAAGCTTTCTTTCCACTTTCTTTCTATTCTTGGAACGACTCTTATCCATTCTTTGAAGAAGAGAAAGAAGATAAATTGTAATAGTTGGCATTTCCTACTTTTCTTGCTTTCTTAGGTGTTAGATGTTATCTTATTTCTAGATTTAGAAATAAAGCTTGCTTGCTGAGCAAGTCCTAGATTGTAAAAGCAAGGAGATTTTAGGGTTCCCTACTCCTCTGCTTGCCTATAAATAAGAGCCTTTGCTCATTAGTTTTCTTTAACGATTATTGTGATAGCAAATTGCTAATTCTCTTTTAGCCAGCAAGCTGTTATTCAGTGTCAATTCACTTTGTGTTAGAACCATGCTAGTGATAACAAAACGCAGAGCCTAAGTGCCTTCAAGTGCCTTCTATTGTTATTCAATGTTGTTCAATTGTGTTTATGATACCGAATTGTTGAGTCTCTTTTAGCCAACAAGTAGTTGTTGTAATCGCTGTCCCTTTTTGTGTAAGAACAAGTTTGCAAGCCTCTTTAGTTGCAAGTTCTGTGCATGTGTTTAGTGTAATCTTCGTTCCAGAAGTTTGAGAAATAAAATCATGAGCCTCCTTTGCCTTGGTATAACGTCTCAGATTTCCGTTTCTTGTGTTATGCTTTTGTGATCTAAATTTCAACCTACATTGAAGTGTGTAGATGTATGTTGAGAAAGAGTTCTCTTAAGCCTTTGTCAGAGAATCAACCTTGTTCATTTCTAAATTCTCTTGCTCTGCGTATTACTTGAGAAGTTAGAAACGTCTTTAGCTTAAGTTAGTCGTAGTTGAAGTTCTTAAATCATAAAATCTCAGCTGCGGCGTTTGTGTTTTATAAACCTTGTGCTCTAGCTGAAACAAAAAGATAGGCGAATTAGTTTTAATTTACTTCTTTCATACCATCAGCAAGAGGGAGCTTCCCCTCCTAATTTGAAGAGCAGTTTTACTGTGCATAGCTGTCCGTTTCAAATTCACATTCTAGAGGTGCGAATTTAAACGCCAACATGGTTGCAACGAAATCAAGCTTGGCAAGTTCAAGGCAATGTAGTTGGGACCCTTTAAAATAAAAGTACTTTAGAATGGTTCCATAAAGCTCAAGAACTTGGACCATAGTTGGAAAACTCGCCCCAACAAAAAACTCGCCAAGGGAAAAATTGGAGAGTTTTTTAAAACTCGCCAAAAACTCGGAAAAACTCCGAAACTTAAAAAATTGCTTAATAAACATCAAAAAAGACATTTTCAGCTTTAAGTTCTGCATAGCCGAGTTTTTTGAAAAACTCGGCAAAAACTCGCGAGTTTTTTGAAAATCTTGGCAAAAACTCGTCCGAGAAAAAACTTGAAAATCTTGGCAAAAACTCGTCCGAGAAAAAACTTGCAAGTTTTCTGCGAGTCTGCCAACTATGACTTGGACAACACTATAATAAAGCATAACATTAACATGGTTAAATTAAGACCATACAAAGAAAGGAGAGAAGTCACGTTGGAAATCAACATGTTGGATTGAACAACTAGTGGGAAGAAGCAGTATTGGAAGAAAGGCCTGTTGTCAAAGAACTGGAAGGAGTCACCATAGCCAAAACTCATCCCCATTTCACAACTTGTCTATTTGGCCCATCGGCTAAATGGATAAAGTTACATGGCAGGTGGTGATTATCAAGCACCCTATTTAGGAGAGAATGGGTTATATCAGCTATAAATTAAATATGGATGAGGAAGGTCGAAAGGAAAATGAGGACAAGATAAAAGTGGAAGACTAGCATCTACCACTAGAGGAATATTCAGAGGAATACCCAGAGGAATAAGGACCTAGTTTGCAACTTGTGATGATGGCTGAGAATTATATGGTCGTCGAACAATTAGGATACAATGAGGCTGTAATAGAGTATGCAAAGAAACATCAACTAGGGCCGCCACCATTACCATGCACAAACAGATTGTGGCGAGTCGTGCATAATCTTTCAACCAACTTGACGGTTCAAGGGGATGAAGTTAGATGGCACCAACAATGAGGAGGGAGATTTATTAATGGCTATCAAAACGTGAATAAAGGTATGGGAATCCCTCATATGGTTGATAAGATTTTTGACTTAGAATGTTTGGGAATCTGTTGCGAATATGAATGTTATAAATGACCATACGATTCATGTATGATATGACATGACATGGAGATAAAACTGAAAGTACAATCAAAAGGTTAGAAAAGAACATTATAAAATAATGAAGAAACTGTGGGGAAAAGGCAAAAATGTAATATTAAAAAATTAAGTTCCACGAGTGAAAGTTATAAAGGGTCTGATTATAAAGTATGGTGACTTAATTATCAAGTTGTATGACCACATCACTTGTTAACTTCACACATTGTATGATCCTTATTCCTTTTCATTGTACGGCTAAGCCATTCATTTGATCAACATATCATTCGTTAGACAGTTTAAAGTAGTAACAAATTATATCGTATGACATCAATAGAAAGAATCAAGATTAACATCGTACGACATCATTAGGAAGTGAAGATTGACATCGTACAATAGAGTCTCAACAGAGCATGGTGGTGAATAATTCAATCATATGACACCCAAAACCTTGGCATAACATTGGGTGGCACACAATTTCTACCATACGGGGTACACAACACATCGTACGACCAAAGCTAATTATTGCCTCCATCGTATGACAACTCAGAGCATTCACTAATTACATCATACAACACTGAGGTTATAAGGACACAATACAATAAAGGTCATCATTTGATAACATACGATTTTGGGTCTTTGGTAGCATGCAACATTGAGCACACGAGGGTGTATTGCGGGCAAAGGTTGTCATCATTGTTAGGTGTGATAGTGTACTATGGGTGCACTTTCACATTGTATGGCTTCATCAATCCCCTATCGTACAGCTTCATCTCTTACATGGCATACAACACTATCTAATCACCGTATGGCCTCTCAGGCAACATTGTATCTTCATCGTATGACTTTCCTGTGTTGTGTAGCTAGCCAATTGGCCGAGTAGTTATTGTAACAGTTTTTTGAATTGGTACGGGAAATTTAAACAATTCATTTGTGCATTTTAGTGAACACATTTCACAAAAGTCATGGACAACAACAACAAAGGAAAACGAGTGATGGATCACTACAGACCAAGAATTTTATTAGGGAAAAATGGCCAAGGGAAGGTCAAAGAGAACATAGTGGATTCCCTATCCTATAAGAGCCTCATAGGTAGCGAATGTTGGATGTGGTGGCTAAGCAACACAAATGATCACCGATTAAAGCTTGCATTATAGCATGCTTAGGTTGACAAGGCCTCTCAACTCCCCTTTTTCAACTCTCGAGAGTTTGAGCCTTATTTGAAATCAATGCTCACCGATTACAATCAACATGCACACAAAACTGTCATTGACTATATGGGATGCTCTGTCACTGTCTCCTTTCAGCCAGTGGACTTCAAGAGGGATTTTGGTGTGCCATCTTTGGGAACGACTATTTGCAAAATGTTTGGCAAAATCACGCCAAAGCAAAAGGAAGCATCCCTTTGCCGATTGTGTCAACTTAATTTAACTTAGTAGGAAAAATATACCATATGGAGTGTAGGAAATTGAGGGCTTTGTAAACATTTGTTAGCAAATGTAGAATGGAAGTGTGTGATGGATTTGATTAAATGCTGGTTGATAGGTGCTAGCCACGCATTCAACATTATTACATGATTGGCCTTAGTTTAGGAAAGGTTTATAATTGGTCACAACTTTTGTTTGAACGAATAAGGGAGTTCTTATCTTGTAAACAATGGCCTTCTACATGACACAACACACTATTGCCTTATTGTTGGATGCTATCTTTACTCAAGTTCTTGTTGATAAATTGGGCAAGTTTCAACCAACCTACAACTATGACTCCTCTTGGACTATCGTATTTAGATGGGCTACTTTGGATGTCCAAGGTCAATTAGGGGAGGAAGCTAAATCTACCTGTAAGAAGTGGAAACACAAAGATAGATTAGGTGAAGGAGAAGACATCAATGAGGATGACTATGAGCAGATTGAGTTGTCCTCCTCTACATCAGGCACCACACCCAAGGACACTCATTCAATTGAAGTTTTGTCTATAGCTGTTGAGGCTTAGTCCCTAGTTACACCAGATATCACTGTAGGGGAGGCCACTCCTACCAACAACGACATTCCTACTTCATCAGTTCCAGCTACTTTGCCTATGTCACTTGAGCCCTCCAAACAAATTGATAGTTGGTTGAAGCTCCATGGGGTTCCCATTGATGTTTAGGAATTTACCCCACTTAGCCCTCCTTAGGATATTGCCATGGGGATAGAGCAGACCAAGATGATTCAGTCTATTGGTGCGAGTGTTCAGCCATTCCCCACAAAAGCAATTATGCCTATTGTCAAGCCGATGCAAGAAGGTGATCCTTCCCTAGCACAACAATTGCCTTTAGCTAACTAGGAGCTACCCATAACCATCCCTGCCATCTCACCTATTTAGGAGTCTAGCGACTTGAAAGGGATTATCATTGAAATTTCTAAATTGGATGAGGTGGATCCCTTGGGTACCATTCAAAGGTACATACAAGATTTGGAACCAATGGCCGTTGTTATACAGGAGGTAGCAAATATTTCTCGACGGTTGGACCATCCTCATTCTCCTTTGGTATGGCAAGAGGCCCAACACATCTTGGAATTCATAAAGGAAGGATGTGAGGTAGAGTTCAACAACATATTCGTGTCTAGAGGATGGCCTGAGATGGAGATTACTGAGATGACGGTAGCATGGCAACCTGCTAGGCCTCCTTTTGGGGGGAGGGATGGTAAGGTAATTACAACTTTATTTGGTATGGAGGCCACTTTCCGGGAGATGTTCTATAGGGTGAAGCACCAAATTTTTTCCAATATTCAGCTTGCAAACCAAATAGATGAAACTATAAGGATGTCAGAAAAGGTGTGTGCTGAAACAGATGAAGTCGCTGAACGATTTGAAGAGCAATTGGCTCATTAATCACATCTTTCAAAAGTTGAACAGGCTAAAGTATCAAGCAATAATGCAAAATTAGCTGATAAAGATTACCAACTAGAAAAGAAAGATAAGGATATTGAGAAGACTAAGTGCCAGTTTGTTGAGGCTGCACAAATGGTGAAGACTGCGAGGGAGAGGGAATTGTTAGTGGCTCATCATCTCAAGCTGCGCACAGAGGAGGTTCATAGGCTATGCTAGATCAACACTTAGACGTCCACTCCTACATCCTCTATCTATCCAACTCTAGGAACGTCCTCTTACTTACCTTCTTAATAGATTTGGTAGATACTTAGTTTTGTTGTTTTGCCTCCCAATTTTGGTTGTCAGTCATCTGGAAGATGACTTTCTTTTTTGGGGGTGTTGATGTAGTTCGTAAATAATCATATTGGTTTTATTGTAATTAGCAAAGTTAGTTCCTGATAGTTGACAATTGCTGATGGTTGGTAGTCCTCAACAACCATCGGCCATCTTATATATATTTCTAATTGTACACATGATTGGGGACCGCATGCATGGGATTCCTGGAACATTTTGTAGAAGTTGATGAATGAATATATTGACACATCTTTGTGAATTGCTGTATGTATTGGTTATAGTTCTTGTATTTACTATTTATTCTATAATATCCAATCAAGTAGAGATAACAGTAAACAATGTTCCTTGGCAGATATTTTATATAAACAACTGCTAGCTAATTTCCTCAATGTCCAGATTTATATAACAATTTCTTTTTACGAAATTACCAAAATAAATAGATACTAGATATTTGACAAGCAATCAAATTGCTATTGCAGATTTATATGTATATATATTCAGAAATACAATAATCAAATATTACAATCATAATTTGTTGCTGACCTAGACTAATCAATAGCTTGCTTGCACCTTAATTCCTTTATGGGAGTTGTATGACACCCAATATAGTTGTAAGACCCCTTTTAACAATGGTATGATAGCATATATAAGGCTGCAACTCAGTTTTGTGAGGTTGTGGTAGCATTAAGCCAGCTTATATAGGCTGCATTGAGTATGAAATAAGGCTCTAAAGCCTTTCATTATGCATCAAATCTCCTTTTAAAGTGTATGGCACTCGTGGGAGCTACCAAATGGTACGGTGGGATTTGGACCCAACTTTAGAATAAAATATGATTTGTAAATTAGTTTCTTCAATGCACACACAACATTGTGATTTTTTTGTTCTTTTCCCACTCACACACACAACACTTTCAGATTTATTATTTGCTAGCAAATCCCAATAAATTTGTATTTGTAATTTCCCAATGCTTGCAACTAGCAACTTAGCTCAATAATTTTATTTCTTCATTTGTATACAACTGTGAATCCTTTCTAAGTCCACCTTTGATTTGACTAAGAAGAAATCTTTCATCTCCGAAGCCAAATTACCCTTAGGGTTTTCTTCCTAGGGTTTTTGAGTTGAACACGCAGTCCAAATCTCACAATGAGAAAATATAAAATGACCAAGACGTCCAAAAGAGCCCCATCCTCTTCATAACCTCCAATGGTACTTATCGAAAGTTATATTTAAAATTCACCTTTTATTAAAATAATAATCATTTAGGCCCTCATAAAGTGACTTAATATTATTTTTGCTTTTTGGTTTCGACTGAGGTCACTTTATAAAATTGTCATATCCCCAAAATAATTTGAATCCTTGGAGGGAAAATTATAAAATTGTTTTTAAACACTATTTTATAACGATTAAATATAATATTTAAATAATAATATTAAATATAAATTTGAATTTTTAAATAAATAACATTTAAATTTATATCTCTGGTTGACCTTCCTTAAGGTGGGTGCTAAAATTAATATTTGAATTATGTATTCCTCTGGCCGACTACTTGGGGTTGGCATCTTAAGATTGGTATTTATCTTTCTTTGTTGTTCATTGTTGGCATCACAATTTGGATAGAGTGTAGCTTCTAGTGTTTGACGGGAACGAAAATCTTTGTGAGCCCACGACCAGGTGAGACGTCCAACTTGACCTGGAAAATCGTGAACTCGCTTTATACTTTGCAATATTCCGATTTAATTTAACATCTGCCGCTTACAGGTGTTGAATTGCTGTGGCGAACGACTATTTGATCTGGCCAAGCCTTTGGCTCTGGCCTGCTTGAAGTGGCGCACTTATCATCTAGGCATCATATTCATACAGACGCTCGCATCTGATATCATTTGGTTTGAAGTGCAAGGAGATCACCATTCGGGAGGTAATTAAGCGTAGGAACGATTTCAGTCATTCCAACGACTTTATAGAGCTCTCTAGCGATACACTCCAATCCAATAGGATCAACAGGCGATTTTACCTTTCATCTAGTGGCAACCCTGACTGTGACTCTAGCATCGATCATTTCATAAGTTTCGAGTCTACCATTAAACAACGATCACTAAATTGTAGTTTTCTGACATTCATATGGGTCTATCAGTGACGGAAGCAGAAGTTACAACCCCAGTGAACCTCCTCTGTGCAAGGCTACGTGAATACTTCTCCTTCTGCAATTGCAACTCATTCACGGGTCTCATGGATTAGAGGTGCTAACCAATTCACATAACTACATGATCAGAGAAACGTGTATCTCACATGCGATTGCCTCTTGTGAGGCTTTGTCACTGGGTGAGCATCTTGTTCTAGAGCATCCGCCAATTATATTGTTTGAATCAGAACATTGTTCCCATGAGACTTCATTCTATGTAATCGAAGGTTGATTCTGAATACACATTTGTGAGTTGATATAAACCAATCTATATCCAAGACTTTGAATCGCATATGATTACTATTGTTTGAAATACATGACAGTGATTTTGGTTTCATAATATGTGTTTCCAATTCATTTTTCGTGCATAACATTTCCCTGAGATCTGTTTGTTAGTGGTTTTCAACTCCATATTTATGCTATTATCTGGGTTTCCTATCAGTGAACATTTGCAAATAGAAGCAGGTCTCTTACAGTGGTATAAGAGCAACAATCCTAGCCAGGCTATGTACAATCTGAAAATATATACAATTGAGTCAAGGAGATTTGAGGGCAATAGAAAGAGAGAGGAAGAAGTTGGAAGCATCCTCATAGAGCAACGAAAGTGGAATAGGAGGTAGAGGTAAGAAGAAGGTGGCAAAGCAAAATGATGAGATTAAATCCTTCCTGTAGAAGCAAGATCAAGTGAAGCAAACACTGTTGTAGATGATGTAGGCCCTCACTATTGCTATAACTAGCAAAAAATCATCACCTAACAATGCTGATGAAGGCAATTCTGAGTGATTTGGAAGAGGGAATCATAGTAGAACATCAAATGGATCCACTCTTAGACCCTCCCAACCTATTTTCTTGCCTAGGACAGAGGCACCCCATGAAGGAGAAGGACAAAACGATCCTGATTTTAGTAGTATTGTTCAAGATTACATGAAGCTGGACGTTGACGTTCGAGCAAAGATTCCCTTTGATCAGTTCAACAATGCTAGAAAGGGATTTGGATGTGATGGGAGACATTATTCATAGCGAGTCAATAAAGCTCTTCAGTACAAAGTCAACAAGCTTTCACTCCCTACATTTGATGGCTCAGGAAAGGTTACCGCACGTGCATGGGTCCAAAAGATAGATACATACTTCTCTCTCAATCCTATGATTGAAAACATAGTTGTCAAGTTTGCCATTTTGCATTTGGAAGGTGCAGCTCACGAATGGTGGCACCATGGTATTGTGACGGAAGGGTTCAACCTTGTTAGTACATATGCTGATTTCAGACAAAAGCTTATGGAGCGGTTTGATATAAAGGATCTGGAGATGCACTTCCAAGATTTGACAAGGGTAAAGCAGCTTGGGACACTGGATAATTATGTTTCAAAATTCCAAAGGATAACTGTTATGGTTCTAGATGTTTTCAATAAGAGACTCATGTTCCTCTTCATCGAAGGGCTATCAAAATCTTACCATGGTTTGGTTAGAGCTCTAGAGCCAACATCATGGGAAGAAGCTATTCGAAAGGCCTTGAACCTTGAGGACTCCACCACGAAGAGTAAGCCTATGATCAAGAATGCACCAATAAGACAGCCAAATAAGCCATCCCATGAGATTACTCCTCAATCGACGAACCCACCACCATGATCTTGTAGTATGGACGTGTCTAGGAATGAGCTACGAAGAAAGGGATTGTGCTACCATTGCAAGGAACCTTGGGCACGAGGTCACAGGTGTAGGGGAAAAGGACAAATCCACTATATTGAGGTAGCCTGATGATGATGCTGAAGAGGGGGAAGGTGAATTTGCAGACCTTATTGATGAGGAGGTGCACGTAGAGACACTGGTAGGAGGACATTCGGGAGGCACCCTTGCATCATTTTCAGAAGCACCTTGGTATCATTATCTCTGCATTAGAGGGTACTTACACGGACATAGGGTAACAATATTAATTGATAGTGGAGCCACCCATAATTTCATCGATGAAGGGCTAGTGGCTAAGATGGGCCTAAGGGTGGAAGATTTCAAAGGATTTATTGTGATAGTCGTAGATGGTTACACTATTCCATGCAATCGTCAGATTCAACAAATTTAGTTGACCATAGGACACAAGATGCGAGATGATTTGTACATACTTGGCATTGGTGAGACAGATGTGGTCTTGGGAGTGCAATGGCTATAGTCGCTTGGGGAGTACACAACAAACTATCAAACTTTGGTGTTGATGTTCAAAGCTGATGGAAAAGAGGTCATCCTTGAAGGATTATCCAAGGCAGGCGCTAAGGATGTTTTGACCAAGGCAAACAAGAAGACGAGGGCAGGAGTAAAGACATTCAAGGATCCAGATCTGAAATTGCTTGAGGACAAGCAACATTCGAATATGGAGGACTATCCCCGAAATAAGTTGAATCGTTGGAGGGAAAATTATAAAAGTGTTTTAAACACTATTTAATAATGATTAAATATAATATTTAAATAACAATAAAATAATAATATTAAATATAAATTTGAATTATTAAATAAATAACATTTAAATTTATATCTTTGGCCGACCTTCCTTGAGGTGGGCGCTAAAATTAATATTTGAATTATGTATTCCTCTGGCCGACTACTTGGGGTTGGCATCTTAAGATTGGTATTTATCTTTGTTTGTTGTTCATTGTTGGTGTCACGATTTGGATAGGGCGTAGCTTCTGGTGTCTAATGGGGACGAAAACCTCTATGAGCCCACGACCAGGTGAGACATCCACCTCGACTTGGCAAATCATGAACTTGCTTTATACTCTGCAATATTTCGATTTACTTTAATATCCTCTGCTTATAGGTGCTGAACTGGTTGGGCGAACGATTATCCGATCTAGCTGAGCCTTTGGCTCTGGCCGACCTGAAGTGGCACACTTATCATCTCGACATCGTATTCATATAGGCACTCGCATTTGATACCATTCGGTCTGAGTTGCAAGAAGATCGCCATATGAGAGGTAATTAAGCTTAAGAACAACTTTAGTCATTCCTGCGATTTCATAGAGCTCTCTAGTGATACAATCCAAGCCGCTAGGATCAACCAACGATTTCACCTTTCACCCAATGGCGACCTCGACTGTGACTTTGGCATTGAGCATTTCATAAGTTCCGAGTCTACGATTGAACAACAATCACTAAATTGTAGTCTGCCGACATTCATACGGGTCTATCAGTGGCAGAAGTGGAAGTTCCAACCCCAGTGAACCTCCTCTCTACAAGGCTATGTGAATACTTCTATAATCGCAACTCATTCATGGGTCTCATGGATTAGAGGTGATGTCCCATTCACAAAACTAAGCGATCAGAGAGATGTGTATCTCATATGCGTTTGCCTCTTGTGAGGCTCTGTCACTGGGTGCATGTCTCGTTCTAGAGCATCTGCCAATTATATTGTTTGAATCAGAACATTGTTCTTGTGAGACCTCATTCTATGCAATCGAAGGTTGATTCTGAATACACATTTGTGAGTTGATTATAAACCAATCTATTTCCAACACTCTGAATTGCATATGATTACTATTATCTGAAATACATGACAGTGATTTCGGTTTCATAATATGTGTTTCCAATTAATTTTTCGTGCATAACATTTCCTTGAGATCTGTTTGTTAGTGGTTTTCAACTCCATATTTCTGCTATTATCTAGGTTTCCTATTAGTGGACATTTGCAAATAGAAGCAGGACTCTTACAAAAAAAAGATAAAATATTATACTAAAAACCCATTTAATTTAATAATAAAGTATTAGTTGTACTTTATTAATAAAATAAAGTTATTTCGGGCAACGAAATATTAAAATATTAAATTAATTTGATTACTTTAAAAAAGAGACATGACAATTGGGATGCCCTTGCTTTTGGGAATGACTATAAAACCTTAGGTGAGAACCAAAGAGTCACCCCACTTGGTGGTGACCTATGTACTTGGAAGTTAAAATGGGCAGTTAGATAAGGAAAAAATCACAATAGCCGTTGGAAATAATTATTTTTTGTAATTTGTCTTGGTGGAGCATAAGTCCTGGACTATAGTTTGGAATTCAAATTTCAGTTATGTGTTGGAAAACTAATGTCAAAATTAGTTATGATGCCCTGAAGGCATGTAATGCCTTGTTTCAAAATAATTCAAGTTACATTTTGAGAAATTTGCTCAGCAACCTGAAACATGGCATGTTCAAACTTATAAGACATTCGCCCAAGACACGAAGGTAATTAACTAATACATAATTAGTTGCAAGGAAGGTAATTAAAGGAGATTAAAAAATGGCACCTAAACTAAGATGTCTGTGATTGGGTTTAAACGCATAGTTACGAGACTCAGACTCAGCGAGGGTGACTCAACTCAGCGACTCGGCGACTTGGGACTTGGACTCGGCGCAGACTCGGCAAAATGAAAAAAAGTTGAAAAAACCCTAGAAATTTAGAGATTTTTAAGGATTTAAAACTTGTTTCAAGCACCCTTTATTGAATACAACACAAATAAAAGAAAATTTGATCACATGCACAAGTATACAACGATCACATAAGTATAAAGTACACAAATTGTAGTTGCATTGTTGAAGGAAATAGCATACTTAGATATATAAAATTAGTCAAATGTATACAAAACTCATGGAATATGAAATCCATGACATCAAATGTTCCATACAAATATGAAATATCAAAAGTAAAACAATAGCTATAAGTCTATGACTTTATGGCATAGTGGAGCCAGCATCCTTCCTACGAGGGCGTCTAAGGGTCCTGGATGATGTTGCAGCTGCAGCCATAGTCTCTGCCTGTGTCTGACTCTCCATGCCACTCTCACCAACAGTAGCTATGTCTCCTCGTGCTCTAGCCTCCTCCTTAGCCATGGCTACAACCTCAGCCTCTCTCTCTGCCTGGTCCACCCAATCAAGGTCCTCGTCACTAAAGACTGCATCTGTAGCCTCAGTGATCCACTCAGATTGTGGATCAGCATCCTCTAGACTGATCGGGGTGTTGTCGTGGTCAAAAAGCTTCCTATATCTGAGCTGAAGGTTGTAATGAACATATACCAAGTCATTCATCCTCTCCACTGTCAATCTATTGCGCTTCTTGGAGTGTATGTGCTCAAACATACTACAATTGCGCTCACAACCAGATGAACTGCATGGCTGGCTCAATATACGAATGGCAATCGATTGCAGGTTCGGTGTATCAGAACCAAACATTTCCCACCATCTATCTGAGATGAGAAAAAGAAACAAAATAAATCTCATTTCAAGTTTCAAGTTCAAGTTCAACATTTAATAATAAATTATAATATAAAAAGATGAAAATTATGCCCTTAAATATATTTTTACCTTGCAGTAATGTTGTCCTATGATCTTTGCACATTTGACGTGCAAAGAAGTCTCCTCGTGTCTTAGTGAAGGCATCTGTCTCCTGCACTATCTGTGTAGTAACAACGGGCAACATCCGCTCTATCGTCGAGTAGAGCCCACTAAGAACCTCTCTATCTGCACGGAAATCACGGCGGAATTGGAAGGCCGGATTTAGGAAACATGCGGCTGCATGGATGGGCCTACGAAGTTGGTTTTGTCATCTCCTATCAATGATATCCCAAATGGGACGATACTTCTCCTCAACTCCACCATAGACTGATCTAATGGCCTCTTTGGCCCTATCCATGCCCTCATATATGTAGCCCATTGTGGCTTCTCCCCATCTGCAACTCGTAGAACTAGCAAGGGCTCAATAAACTGCAAAGTGCAAACATGTTTCACAAATAAGTGTGAACAAAAATAAACAAATAAAAGTAAGATATGATTAAAAATTAAAACATAATAAAGAATTAAATTTTACCTTCACAATCTCGTCCACTGGTGTCCAAAACCCTTGCTCATCAAAAATGCAATCAGCCACAACAATCCTTGCAGTGCTTGTAGAAAAGGATGAGGAAGACCACTCCTCACTAGTAAACATGCGCCTTAAAACTGCCTTTGACTAAATCAAGGATTGCATCGTGATAAAATTTGTTGCAAACCTAGTGATGGTAGGACGAGACAACTCCCTCAACCCCGTGTATTGCCTCATAAGGTTAAGCACCCATGTGTGATTGTATACAAATTTGCAAACGTTTTTTGCTGCATCCACACATGTTTTGATCCATGGGAGCTTGCCAAGATCCTCCAACATGAGGTCAATGCAATGGGCGGCACATGGAGTCCAAAATATAGTAGGGTGCCTCTCCATCAATAATCTAGCAGCAGCAACATAATTTGCTGCATTATCTGTCACCACTTGCACTACATTCTCTTCCCCCACATCAGCTATCACCTCCTCTATAGCCTCACACAGGTATGTGGCATTTTTGAATTGGGCAGAAGCATCAATGGACTTAATGAAGACGGTGTCACCTGAAAAAATAAGCAAAACCAATTATTCAATAAATTAAAAAACATAAATCAGCCATATTAAATTATTAATCACTAAATCAAATTCAAATTTCAATGCATTGAAGGGAAGTACAATTACCTCCGGAGGAAACTAGGAAATTAAGCAGCGTCCTATTTCTCTTATCGGTCCAACCATTAGTCATGATGGTGCAACCAATCCTCCTCCATTGCATGCGCTGCTCCTCTAATTGTGCTTTCACATCTGCCACCTTTTGAGTCAAAAGTGGGCCCTTTAATTCATCTTCACTAGGGGCTTTGAACCCCGCCCCACATATGGTTATGGCATCAATCATGTTTTGCCAAAAAGGTGACCTAAAACATGTCATAAATAAATTAATAAGTTACATAAGTATTGTAAAATGAAAAGTTTTAAGTTTTTAACTTTAAATTTGAATTCGATAATGAGATACATCTAGATTCTAAAATTTAAATATAAATTTTAAAACAATTAAACGAAAAAGAATTACCTGGCTACATGGAAGGGAATGGTGCAGTAGTACCAAAAGTCTGCAATTGTCTTTTTTGCTGCATCATGTGCGTCCTTGTTCCAACCCATGCTCTCAAGCGGCGGTTGGGAACCCGGGGAGTAGTCGTGGTTCAAAATATGAGTCCACCCTAGATTTACGAACTCTAGGGCCAATGATTCTTAATTCCTTAGTCGCCTTCCTTCAATCTTCCATTTGATTGATCATAAATATTAATCTATCTATTTTTATATTATGATCGTAATTACTTATAAGGCTCAATAATTGCTGCAAGCATCATTATTGCAATGATCGTGTATAAATATATAATTATTTCTAATTAATTTTAATCTTCCAATAATCACATACTATATATATATATAACTTACTTCTCCAAATATATTCTTGACGATAACACTTAATCAAATAAATCTCCCATAGTTTATTTCATTTCCAATCTGCTGCTTTATGCAGATTTCTCATTGATTCCTTTCCTTATTTCTGATTCTTACATTCAATGTCTTTTTATATCTATGCTAAAGGATACATCTTTTCAAGAGTGATGTCCTTATGAAAAGACACAAACATTTATTTAAACCTTCATTATTATTTTTAAACCACTTTTATTTATTTATTTATTTATTTTTTTTCAAACTGTTGTTTTTATAATTAATCCTTTTTTTTCACTAATAATTGCAGCATTACATCTTCAATATATAAATATTATTTCTTAATATTTATTCTTAAACTAGTGGTTTTATATGTATTATAATATTTATGACTATAATTATAATAATATTTTATTAATATTATTTTGTAATATTTTTTCTTGTGAAATCTCTATTATTATGATATTTATAATGTACTAATATTAATTGTCTCGTTTATTATAATAAATGTATTATAATTATAATATTCTTGATAATAATATTTAGATTGCCATTACATTTTTGATATTTATTTATCTAGTTATTTATATTTCACACTAAAATGTGTTTTGTGATTATGATTTATTTATTGATTTGCATTTTCATGTGTTACAATTTTGGGACATGACATGCATTTTGGCAAGTCACTAGTTGACCTGGAAAATCTCAGCCATGAAAAAGAGTTGCGAGTGCTTGGCAACTTGCTGAGTATTCTGTAAGCAAACTATACTCAAAACAGTTCTTCCTGAATGCATTGAAGGTGTTAATTTTCTCCCTAGTTGACTTATGTACTTATCTTATAGTATAATATGCCCATTGGGTTTGTATGGGTGAATTTTTCCTTTTGGAGGGGAATGCCTCCTCCTTGGGAGGCAAGGAAGGATTATTTAGATGTAGAATTCTGTTGAGAGTTGCATTTCAGTCTTGCTAGTTTCAGGTTTATTGACAGTTAAAGGTAGACATCCACTGGCATGTTTCTTCAGGACTGTGTTATTGTATGTAGTCATTAGAGTTCACTAAATTAGGTGCAAGTGAGAAAATGCTAGAAGAGAGGTGTTCTTAGAAGTCCCTTGAAGAGAGCAAGCTTATACGAACTAATTTTCACTGATGAATGCTTTTTTCTGGAGCTTTTCACACATTGGGTTTCAGTGTAAATCTCGATTTATCTTTTGCTTGTGTTTGTGGCTATTCAACTACTTGTTTATGCCATGTTGCTACAAGTTTCAACAATTAGGACATAATGGGTTTGGAGTTCGACAATGATAATATTCTTGTCTTGGTTGATTTCAGCCCTCAATGTTGCACTATTTTAGAATAGAGCTAGTGAGAAACAAAGTAATGAATATAGGATTCATATTGGTGATTCCTTCAATGAACTATCCATCAAGTTTATGGATCGACCACTTTTTTAATTGTGAAGTCAAAATCATACAGCAGACCATTCATTGTCAACACTGCAAAGTTCTTGCCAAACAACCTAGAACAAGGATGAAATAATGAGGAGAGGAAAATAACTTGCCTGGTTTAGATTTGAACGAACTCACCATCCCACTGTAGTCATTGCTATCTGCCTTATCATAAAAATTCAGACAAAAGTGAGTTGATAAGTGAAGAGATAAAATAATGGAAGGAAGGTCCCAGTCTTGTGATAATATCCATTCACTTGTTGATTGGAAAAGATAGTGGCACCACCCATACCCTATAATGCATACATACTTCTTTGAAGACTTAGAATTTTCATGGCTTAATAGAGACACAGGGGAGGTAAATAAAATGATTTTAATTTGTGTTTCCATCTAAAGTTCAAGTATTGGTACACAAGCTCTCCGTTTCTTCACTTTATAAAAGCTAAGTTACCGAATCGTCCATTTTATCTGCCAATTCCGGGTATGATACGTCTTGTTAACAGGTACTGCCCAAAATCTCTGTGAAATCGGTTAGGGTTCATATTTTTGGAGGTGGAAACGTTTTGATCAGTTTCCAATGATTCCAAACAAATTCCCATGCGATTCGAGTAGAAGTAGAAGCGGGATTTGAACCCATGGTGAGATCGTTAATGGAGAGGTATGAGTGCATCGTAGGGGCTGTATAGCCTCAGCCATATAGTAGGGCTTGAGACTTTCCCGAGTGCTAGATTTCTGTTGTATTTAATAAATGAAAATTTGAACGCTCAGAAGCCGCGTCTTATAAAGCTGTGTTGAATAATCCACAAAGTAAAAGACCTCAAGCCGTTTTTCTATAATTCACAACGCCTGATTCCATTCATTTTATCGAATTAGGAGTCCAAATGGCAGACCTCAAGGTTGTTAAATTTAATGATCAGATTATATGCACAGAAAATTAATTCAAAATCAGACACAATAACACAGCAGATACCCTGGGAAAACCCTCCTCTTGAGGGAGAAAAACCCAGCAACAAAAGATCTCTCTTATATAAGAATAATGGCAACAATTCTCTTTACAATGAAGCCAATGACAAGGCCAATAAACAGCACATATGCCAGATGCAATAACAGAAGAATATCTGCACTTCCTTGGATTGCAAACTCTGCCCTTAAGTAATTCGCAATTCTGTTCTTGAAGAAACTCGCACTTATGCTCTTGAAGAAATTCGCACCTTAATGAGAGAATGAATTGAACTTGCTTGATGAATAATGGAGGATGGCGACCTTGTATATATACAAGTGTGAGAGAGGTCGCACCTCTTCATGTACAAGGTCGGCCAAGATACAAATAAATATAATTACAAATAATAAATCTAATTTACAAGGAAAGTCGGCCCAAGATAAGAATTATATTGTTGCCAAGAGATGCGCCCATTCTTATTAATTGTCACATATAAATAAATAGCCATTTGCTACATTTATTTATGTCTTCACTTGTGGCTGGAAGGACGAACTTGAAGCTGCAATATCATTAACAGAGGTACTCTTGATTTCTCCCTCAGATTTCTGGACAGAACTGATCGGTGTCTACACACTTCAAGACCTCAAGCTGAGATGAAGTTTCCGTCTTTTCCTTCCAAGCCGAGAATAAATGGAAGCAAACCTTGTTCAAACTCGCGAATTATAATTGTATAGAATAAAATACCCTTATACAAAATATTTAGACTATTATGTTGAATCAATAAATATTTAGATGGAAGATTTAAAGTTTAGATGTGCATTTATATTTGAACTGAAATAAAAATATAATGATTAAAATAAACGTATATAGGTTTAATATTGTTAAAATTATAATATATTAATTTAATTTATTAATATAATTAATATAATACAATATAAATTAATGTTTAATAAATATTAAATATTAAATATACATTGTAATAGATTAATAGTTTAATAGTTTAATATTTATTATTTTATAATTTAACTTATAATTAATAAATGTAAATGTGATGTGTAATTATTATATATGTCATCATTAATAGTGTTGTTAATTCAGATTGTTATATATGAATATTATAATATTAATATATAATCGTCTAATATATATTGTTATTTATGTCCTCCGATATCATTAATAGTATAATACTAATATATAATCGTCTAATATATATTGTTATTTCTTATTATAATATTAATTTATTAAATTGTATACGAAATAATTAAGATTATTTTTTTATTTTGGTATTTAGGCTATAAATCTGTATATATCTATGATTTTTATATATTTTTTTGTATGGACGTATCCAAATATATCCAGCCCCCAAATTTTTTTGTTGCCGTACCGACCTACCGTACCCGTGTACCCGTACCCGCCCCTGTACCCGATTCGGCAACTTAGCTTAATAGTTTTTTAACTGTGTCTTCAACATAAAAGGGTTCCCTGATTCATAGGATCATTACTTTTAGTTGAAAGGAGGTCAAGGATTGATTATCACTTATTATTTTTATGTTCCAGTGTACCATGTGGAAATGTTGATAGAATTTTAGTGATTTTATGAACTGCATCTATAACACATTTAGAATCCACCTTAGTATCCAAGTTGAACCATCCATTCTCCTTACCTAGGTAGGGGACCACACCCAACATGCTCAACAGTTTTTGATTTCTCCTGGCAGCCACATGAAAGTTTAGACTAGTACCTCTTATGCATGTAGGAGCCCATTAGCTAGGGCGACTTTAGGATTCTTTAGAACTCTCCTCTAGTCAGGGATTTTCTACAATAACTTTTTCAAACTGATTTTTTAAGTAAATTCTTCAACTCATACTTACTAAAAAAACTTATGAGCAAGCATGTTACATTTGTTGGAAAGGCATTATTCTAGATTTCAGCTCTAAAAGAATGAGATATTTTTTGATATGTCCAGATTTTGTAATTTTCTCCCTTTCTTGGGTACAATTGACTATTAGGTGAGGCCTAGTAGAAAAGAGGCAAGAATGAGAAGAACCTGTTGTTTTTATGTAGCACACATTATATGTTTTTCACATAACAAAGACATCTGTTTTAGGGTGAATTTATGTATTCTGCTAAAGAATTGTTAATGTTTTCTACTAACCAACTTCTGGTTATGAAGTTATTCCCATTTTTATCTTGTTCTTTCATTCATCTGTTTCAAATTGGTGCATGATTTGTGAAAAATTGTAAATAAAATTTCACTGGGTATATATACTTTTGTTATTGCAAAAGAAGTAAACCAAATACACTGAAATTCTCTATTAAGTTTTTGACCAGGTCAATCGTTGTTTAGCTCAACCAATGAAATACTTCTACGAAATTCTAGTTGTTTCTAAATTTTTTATTTTATATATGTTTTGTGGAAAGGGCTGCCTCTGGAGAAGAGGCCAGTGAAGCATTGCAGGAGTTGACCTTTCAAACAGGTTTACAACATTCAGGTATAATTCCATTGAACTCATTGTACTGGCTAAATCATTGATCTTGTACTAATTTAGTTAGAAAATTTTACTGATCTTATTTTACATGATATGTGATTCTTCTACAGGGCCCAATACGACAGCTGCTTGGAAGCTTCACTATTTTGAATGGGTGATGCAGATTTTTGACCAACAGAATCTGAGTGCTGGTGCATGTCAATTTGCTCGTGCAGCATTGGAGCAAGTAGATGAAGCTCTTGGGATAATGGATCAACTGGATGATGACACCTCACTGGAAACTGCGTCTAACATCAAAGGCCGACTTTGGGCCAATGTTTTCAAATTTTCAATGGATCTCAAACAGTATAGTGAAGCATATTGTGCAATAGTATCAAATCCCGATGAAGAGAGCAAGCTTATTTGTCTTAGGCGATTTATAATCATGCTTTGTGAAGACAAGGCAACTCAGGTATTTAGCATTGTCATAAACATTCTCTAAGTTAGGACATAAGATCACGTAAGCAAACTAGCTCAAGTTTATTCCAGTAGAAATGATTTTCATGATTTTTGTAGAGTAACCTTTGTTTGGTTATTTGATTGTGCTAAAATTGACATTTAGGATTAATTTGTAAAAATAATTAATGGGATTATAAAAGGTATGTAATTTCTTCTCTTGGACCTATTTTGTTGTCATATGAAGACTTATCCCATGATGAGGATTATTGGCTTTGCATATAGAAATGAATTTCTTTATCTTGTTTCACACTCTTCTTCCTCATTACATGGGAACTAGGACTCTAAGTACATACTTTGAACGTTGTTTAAGGTTATGATCTATGTTACGTGCCATTTCAGGGATGGGGATGGCAGGGTGCAATTGGATGCCCCCCTCCCCATCAACCCCCCCAACTATAACTATAATTATATATATTCGGGTTTGGGGTTAGGTATGTGGATACAGCAAAATGTTTTTGGGGGTCGTGTTCATCCATACAAAACACATAAAAATCATAAGTATGTACATATTTGTAGCCTAAAAATAGGAATTAAGTTCAGAATACCACATCACATCATATAATAAACAAAACAACCATAAAAATTTAAAATACTACTTTAATGTTGTTTTGTCAAACTTGAATGTCATGATAGATATTCATTGTTCAACATTAAAATATAAAATAAGCAATCAGCTTCACATAGATCTTCAAAATACTATTTCAAGATATTATTGTAATATTAAAATAAAAATAATAAAATACTATGTCAAACTGCCGAAAGCTTACAAGCTAATTAGACTTATATTATAAACACAAGCAAGTCCATTGAAAGCATTAATAGTGGCCATGATGGATTTTATGGGTCCGCTGTGGCCTTATAGCACTACCGAGTAGGTATGCAGTGTGCCTATATCATCTTATTCAGTGACCCACTCAATACAAGATTCAAAATTATTGCAAGGTATAGAATGACAAGTTTGTACTTTGTGGCCTCCAAGGAATTCTGCATGTTATGTAAAGCTCACAATCATCTCTTTTACCAATAATTGACAAAATTATCACCCTGTCAGAACCCCTGCCTGGATTGGCACAAAAGCCGAATTGGACCTGGATCTGAAACCTATAGGGGACGAACTTGCATATATATATGTATTGTGAAACTTTTGTAGTTATTCTATAATAAAAAAATCAACATTGTTGTAGCCTATAGAAGTAAGAGCCTAATAGTATTAATATTGAAATATTTGAGAATTGAAAATTATGAAGTGAATTGTGAAACAAAATGAACATTGTACATTCAAAGGGTATTAATAATAAGAATCCTCATTTGAAATGCTAACCATAAGTTGTTGGTCCTCATCAATATTCGTATTGATCTTGGATGTTCAACTATGTGACTTGTCCAATGTAATGTCTCCAACTAGGATTTTTTGTCAATTTTCTGATTTTTCTGAGAAAAAACACAAATTGGAACTGCAAACCAAATAGAAGCCAATTACTGGAAACTAAATATCAATCCTTCAAATGCTGATAGACACTTCAAATGACAATTTTGGATCAAATCTCATCAATTATAATTGCTGATATAAGGTGTAGATTGATAAAAAATACTTAGATCTGAATTGGAAAAGTTATGACAACACCAAACATTATTTTTGGAAACCCTCAGAAAGCTGATTTCATGTTTTCGCAACTGCTGAAAATGATTACAAGCTGGAAATGCTATTTGTAGAGCTTTTACAATGTCAAATCAACTCACAAGCTTAAACCTTATACTTGCATGACTGCTGCAACATATGGTGGCTAGCTGAAGCAGGGCTGTACGACCACTATGTGACTGAAATCAAGTGGAAAAATGACTGGTACAGCCACTCAAATGATCCTATCTTCTTCCTCAAGCTAGTGTTCTACAAATCTAATGAATAAGATGATAAATGTTAAATGTCAACTATTTCTGGATTGAAACCGTGTCAAGTTTTTGTATCAATATATAATATAAATATATTATATTCCTAATCTTTAACCGCCCTTTTATATATCTATATATATAAATGTCAACTATTTCTGGATTGAAACGATGTCAAGTTTTTGTATCAAGTTTTTAACCGCCCTTTTATATATCTATATATCTATATATATAAATATATATATTCCTAATCTGTGTAGATATATACATATATGTATACATATGTGTACATATATATGCTAAGTTACCGGTTCAGTTTTGGGTTTGGGTTCGGGTTTGAGAACCTGGTTTACCAGTTCGGGAATATTTTTTTTTGGGGTTGGGTTCGTTTTGGGTTCGGTAATACAAAAACATATAAAAATCAGAAATATATACATATTTGCAGCAGTAATTAAGTTTAGAATACACCACCATATTAATAGTCAAACAACATAGCAAAAATACACCACCACTTTCATAGTCAAATATTAAAATATTAGTGATACTCGAATGTCATGATATAAAATTACAAATTAAAGTTCAAACATAAAAATATCAAGTGTTTACAATCACCCGTTATTGATCATTGATCAATCTGAAAAGTGTGAACATTTTTCTGTGTGGAAGGCAAACAAGAAAACAATGTTACATAATTATTTACATTGTGAAAGAGCCAGAACCTTTTTCTTGCAGATCGTAGAAGAATCTGAGAGATTTTTTGGGTGTCCTTGCCTTGGAAGTTTGGAACAAAATTCTTAAGTTCTTGTTGATGCAGTATTAGATGCGAAGTTTCAAAATAGGCATGGTTATATAAATTCTCATCTTAGGACTATCATTGCATCAAATTAAGAATTTTCAATCCATTATAGTCTAGACAAGAGAAGTATGGAGCAATGTTCCAATGCTAAAGTCTTATTGTGAATCTCTTTGCTATCAGTGGTTCAGAAATGAGGAATTTGTCTTTTGTATCAAATGAGAAATATTCACAGTATGTGCTAGGAAGGAATAAGTCCATAAGATCAAGTATGCAAGAACTGAGAATTGCAAAATTGGCTTTTGTTTGACTTCCACACAGAGAAATTTTCACACTTTTCGAACCCATAGTCAGGGGTTCGAACCCTGATCAAACCCACAGTGAGGGTTTTGAACCCCGTCAAACCCACAGTTAAAAAACCAAACCCAGGGCGTACTTGACCCGAACTAGACCTGAATTTCGAACCTGGACCGAACCCGAATCGTATCCGGGCTTCCCAGGGTGAACCCGGTAACATAGTATATATGTATGCAATATATATATATATATATGTGTGTGTGTGTGTGTGTGTGTACATATATATACACATATACACACACACACATATATATATATATATACATACATATATATGTATGTATGTATGTATGTATGTATGTATATATAATCAAAACTTTTTAATAATTAATTAGTTAGATTATATTGTTTTAAAGCTTTTTAAATTAGTCTGTTTTTTAATATTTGGTAAGGTTCATGTTATATGCATATATTTTTGTGATTAATCAGTTAGATTTATAATGTTTTTTGGATTATAATTAGTTTGGCTTTTAATTAACTGTATTGAGTTATTTTTTACCTTGTTCTTCAATTTCTTATGTGGTTTATTAGTCTTTCTCTTTTTTATTAGGGAATAGGATTCTTTTCTTTTCTCAATCTTTACTATTTTTTGATTGGCCTATCATTGCCTCCTATCCTCTCATTTCCTCACCTATTTATACTTCCAAGTCTGCTATCTACTCTCTCTCTCTCTCTCTCTCTATTGTCTCTATTGCTTGCTTATCATCCTGATGATGGATCATGGAGTATGATCCGAAACGTTGATACAAAAACTTGACACAGTTTCAATCCAGAAATAGTTGACATTTAATTATCATGGACTGTGGAAATCTAATGCTTTTAATGATAAATGTTGGAAAATCCGCAGTTGGGAGTGGATGGAAACATGCATTAAAGGCTTCACAAGGTCCCAAACTTGCCCAAATCTGATATGGTGATCTCCTATGATGATGACAAACAATGAAAGAAGGTGAAAGATGGTGGCAATGAAGTTTCCAAGGTTGTCATTGAAGGATGAACCACTGTAAATGCCGGTAAATGCCTCAAAATCACCTCCCAATGGTAGTAAACATGAATGAAACTTGCCCAAAATCTCCTCCAAGGCTGGCATGCCCTAATGAAGGCTGGAAATGTGATTTGACAGTGAAAAGAAGGGCAGATCTACACTCTCTAAGGCTAGTGCTACATGGAAGTCCAAACCCTCTCCAAAACTTTCCAAAATGCTGGTGTTTGCATTGGGACTGCACAATAATGCAAGATATGATGATATCCTTAAATGATGGGGGTAAAACTAGTTGCTGCCCTAATTGTCCTCCCACAAAGATGGCACAACTCCTTAACAAGGTTGATCAACAATAAAGTGACCGAAACAGTAAATCCTAAAAAAATGTGCTGGTGCATCATCAAAAAGGGGTTCCAAAATCCTCAAATCAGTAAAAAGTAACTTTGGCGACCTCTCCCAAATAGTGGTGTCCAAGATCTAGCAAAGCCTAGATGACGAACAACCCTTGAAACTTTGAAATATGCATTAAAACCCTTCAAATCTTAAAATGACCCAATGAGCACATATGCAACTCTTGGATGGAATTGCTGATGTTGGATGTGGGGTTTTCTCCGCAAATCCAATAGTGAAAATCCTAGAAGGTTTTTGTCCTCCAAGATCCTCAAATCAACCAAGGTTTTTCATCCTTGGAAGCCAACTTGAACACAAGGTGTAAATTCTGAAAATTGGATAGCAAAATGATGTCAAACTGAATGATGCAAAAGAAGCTAGGCATCCTCCTCTATTGTAGACCCCAACCGGGCCCTTGGAACCAATTTTTTTAAGTATTAATAAATGCATTTCATTTCATTTTATTTTAAGTATTTAAAAATATTTATTAGTGTAGAAAACACTTTTTTTAAAAATTCTAATAATAATATTATCTAAGTTGTCCCTTAAATTAAAAATTATTGGGTCCAACTTAAAATAATATAACAAATTATCTCCCTTGGTTTGCTCTTTAGCCTACGGGAAATGGGGTTAGGCTAGAGGTCTTCTCCTCGGTGCCATTTTCGAAAAGGTGACATGACATTCAATGGAACACCTACCAAATTTGGTTGTTTGTTCTCCTCATCAATTTTCAAAGACTGCTTCATTCAACATCCTATCAAGTTGCAGGACTTTGTCTAGGAAGTAGAAGTTGAAGTGATGGTTTTAAAATGGTGAGAACTATTCCTTTCCTTTCTAGGAGTGAATGAGGAAGGGATATAGTGTTGGAAATGTGATTCCTGAGGTTGTTGGCTCTCTGTGAATGCTTTGATGCTTGTTCACATGAATGCATGTAGGGTTTCTAATTGGCATAGGAACATACTAGGGGTGAAGGATTCTACAAACTATTGAAACAAATCCAATTAACCATGTTGTGGATGTAACCTTTATGTATTGATATTGATAATAGTGATGAGGTCCTAGCAGCATATTCTTACTGAAGTTTTTCACCCATTTGAAGGGTTTTCTCTAGCAGCACTTGGTGTCATGTGTTCTTGTCATGGTATATGGCTTGTTTCATAATTATTACTTGATTCTTTTGTCATTCTAATATATTATACTATGATTTTATAAACGTTTAAAGTAGGGAATATTAATTGGTGAGAGTTGTTTGCTAAGAGCTGACATAAAAAGTCCATGTTTGATGTACACTAGGGTCATAAACTTAGTATTTAGGGATCAAAAACCAATGAGAACGAGGAGAGTACCTATCAAGGAAGATTGAAAGAGAGTAGTGCAATGTTGTTGCGGGGAAATCTTGAAGAATCTTGTTGCTTGTGCTCCAACTTGCTCTTAAATGCTCTCCAATGGTGTCCTCTTTACAATACACTTTGACAATGTGAGAATGAAAGGAAAAGACAAAAATTTTGAGGTGTGCTTTTCAAAATTTTAATCCATTTTTCCCTCAAATCTCTCCTAGGGTACCCATTTTTGTCTTCCAAGCTTATGTCTTCTAAATTTCAATTTCCTTTTTGACCTCAAACCCTTCTTAGGTGTGTTTGGAGTCTGGACAGCTTGAAATTACTTTTCCTTTGTTTTTATGTTGGCAACTTGGTCCTTAAGTGTCTAGGTGTGTGCTAGGGACATAGGATGCACTTTTCATTATGTTTGGTCATTGACATTTGACATCAAGATGTCCTTGGGCACTCTTGAGCAACATAAGACACTTTTCTTTCTAATTTTCAAGTGACATTTTGACATGAGAAACTTCTAGAGGGCACTTGAAAGCATGGGAGCACCTTTTGGTCTAATAGCACTTTGACACTTTGACGCTTAAGTGATTTTGGGCACCATATTTCACTTGAATGCACTCTAGTTTTGTTTTTGAGTTGATAGTTTGACACTTAACTCACTAAGCGCATGCCCAAGGGGTGGAGTGCACGTTTTTGTTATGTCTTCACATTGACATTGAAATCATCTTGGGTGGCCCTAGCCTCTTAAGTGTCAAAAAGTAACTTTTTCATTGAGATTTAATTTAAAGGAAAAAGTGCTTTT
>VDFB02338327.1:0-60750 GCA_007258455.2 Sequoia sempervirens | reverse complement strand
GACAACAAAAATTTCTCTCAGTATTACTTATCTTTGCTTCATCATAAATCAATCTAAAAAATTCTATAGTCTTATGTCTTTATTCATTGTACTTTAGCATATAAATTAATCATCTATAAGCATGGATGAGATAAGTGTATGAATGAATTGAAACTAACAAGCATCAAATGTAGTTAAACATAACTAGAAAAAATGTGCTTTATCTAAATATAGAGAGATTAAGTTCACTATGGTCTTATTATGCAAAACAAGTTAATTCATTTTTTATGACCATGGCTACCATTTGGATAATTATGTGATGAGGGCTAGTTATTCTTTTGTAAAATGAGTTGAACAAGCAATTCTAAAATTTAAAAAATTACTAGGATAAAATGCGATCCAGATAGAGAGATGAAAAGGAGCACAAAACTATCATTTTGATCACACCCTGAGTGACCATTTAGTTATTAGCTTAAATTTGACCATAATTTGGGATTCATTATTAATGTAATGGGCCCAAAATTTCTCTAGAAATAGGATTAGTAGGGACACAAATACATAACTTTCAAAAAAATGAAGTATGTAATTACCAAGGTACACAAAACTTACAAAGAGATTTATAACTTTCAAAAGTGAAAGTAAACATGTAATTTTTTTACAAAATATGCTGATAGTTAACTACAAAACATTAAAAGCCTAAGAGATTTGAAATTATATTAATATATATAAAGCAATCATATTTGAGAAAGGAGCATCTATAGAAATGCCGAGAAATTGGCATTGAAAAAGAAAAAACAATACACTCATCAAGTTTGTGCCTACCTCATTCATCAGCTTAATCCTTAGCATTTGAATTTTCATGTTAGTTTTTGATACTTGACTTTCATCCAGCCTATCAAGCAATACATTATTCTTGTCTTTACAAATTGAATATTTTAAATCATGTTAATCGTGCATCTAACATCGTCCCAACTTTTTCATGATTACTGCTTATTAGTATTACTTTAATCTTCAGTAGATGGTGGTTGCTTTGCAGGTTTCCTCTCATATGTTTAAATTGGATACATTATCATTATCAGTTTCTACTCATTCATATGTACAACATGAGTGCCTTGGTGAGCATTACCATCTCATTACAAGGAGTTTCCCCAACCTAAGCAAGAGGATGAGATTGTCTTTACAAAAGATAGAAAATATGAAGCCTAAAAATAGTTTATTTGGATTTTTTAGCACAAAGAGGAGTTGGAAAATTGTAAAAATATATTGACATCAAAATCCAGGTTATTTTGTTGTGTAGTTCAAACAAGTAAGCTTCAATTCCAAAATCCCTTAGAATATGAGAACATTCAAGCCAAAAATTATGTAGATCAGCGTCACCTTAAACTTCAGCAAAATCTAAAGATAAGATTACATGCATAAAATGAAGTAAATCATATTATGAAGTGATTTTATATTATAGGTGTTAACCACATATTTTTGGTTCACTCTCAATCATGATTCATAATTCATATATAAAAAATTTGGGATATTTTTAGTCACATTGAATGTCAGTTGTACAAGTCCTCATCAAGTCAACCTTTCTTAATGTATATTGTCACTGCACACTTAAAATGAACAATGGAAATTTGTAGTTAGATCCCTGGAGTCAAAATCTAGAAATGGTAATTCAGAATATTTTCTACTAGATCAAAAAATTTAGTGACAACGGCCTAGTGTAAAAACCCATCTTGGCCTCTTCCTCTACATGAAATCTAAGCCACATGGGGTTATGTCAATTGGAGAACAAAAAGGTATAGAGAGAATAGTTGCTTCCCTTGTGACATGGATTAACTATTTCTGCAATCCATAATAAACCTCTTGTGCTAAAGGAGTTTTCTAACACTTACAAGGCAGGTATTTTGCAAAAAAAAATTGACGTTTATCATGTTTTCAATGTGTAGACATTGAAAAATGTCCTAAGTCTGCGAGTGTCATTTTTCTTGGTCTTCACCCTTCAATAATTGAATAATTTTAATTATTCAATTATGTTTGATCATATTCCTCTATTAATTAGATAATTTTTAATTATTTAATTAATTCACTTTCTAATCTCTATTCTATCCTGACCAATCAAATAATTTAATTGTGTCAGTAATGTACCCCCTTTTCTTCTATAATTAAATAAATCATCATTTATTTAATTATTTTTCTATAGTCAGATAATTATTATTATTTGGCCCTTTATTCTTCCATGATAAAATAATTGTTCAAATTATTTAATCCCTCTCCAATTTTCATCCTCACATTTAATTAAATTGAATAAATTTAATTAAATGATCCATCTTTTATTTCCTCTAAATAAATAATTTGAATAAATAATTTATTTGCCACTTGCCCACTTTCTCCATTTTCCTCCATTTTTGAATAAATTATTTAAAATAAATTATTTATCCCTCCATTTTGGTCAAAGATACTCTGTCATTATTTTATGTCATAGCCTGCATGTTTGTCATAACCTACATGTCTGTCTATCATGATTCCTACAAGAATAGCATATTCTTGGTGCATCAATTCTGGACCATTGATCTTGGCATCTTTCTAGAAGTTTAATCCTGACCATCCATTCTGTAACCTCTCTCTCATGGATCCTCCACCATTGATCTTGGAATCCTTCTAGAGGATTAATCTAGGCCATCCATTTTAATGGTTTTATATAAAAGAAACCTTCCTCTCTCACTTTCAACTTAACAACCATTATCTCCAACTTTCTTGCTTACTATTTGCAAGTATTTGCGCAACTTCAACAACAAATCTGAGGGAAATATTGGCATAATAAGGAGAGACAAGAGAAGTGAAGCAACCACAATGGGGAGTGTTTATTCATGAATGCTTTCATTTTTAATTCCTTACTGTTTGTTTTCTCTTGTTTGATGTGGTTTCATAGCTTAGAAGTCTTGGCTGTCACTTTATCTATGCTATTTGATTTTTAACCCCATCTCACATTGGTGAACCTAAAAAAAATAAAAAATAAAAATAAAAAAAGTCTAAAATAAAAAAATCATAGTCTCATTACCATTTTGCATTATCCCTAATTTGCAAAAGTCTCACATGGTTGAAACAAGGTCAAAAGCCAAATGAAAGGACATGAATTTCCTAAGTGACCCTTTTCCTAATAATGTCATAGATTCAAATCAATCTACACCCCACAAAAACACATCACAAAAGGACCAAAGTGACCCTTGGGAAGACCTAAAATTTGAAGTGGCCAACAAACAATTGACCCCTCAAGAGATTGAAAGGGCCTATCAAGATTCAAGAATTTTAAGCATAGTTGATCAACTTGTTAGTGCCAACCCAAACAAATATTTCTATGCACTAGCCAAAAAGGGTGCCAAATTACCCCAAGGTTTTGACTTGTCAACCATCATAGAACAATAAACTAAAAACCCATTTGGCATGACCTCATCACAACCAATGGTAAACATACCCCTTGGGACAACTACACACGTGACCACTACCACCACAACACACAATTCAAACATCCTAACTCATGCCACTACACAAGGTCCAACTTTCACATTTGGTAGTTCTTCAAACACCATGGGTAAGACTTTCACGAATCCTCTCTTTCAAAACATAAATCAAGGATCTACATCACAAGGTCCTACACCCTTGATTCAAAGTCACACACCCTTGAACGAAAACATAAACAAAAATTCCACACCCAAAGTGCACCTTCGTCAAACCAATTTCAACCAAATAACCCTAGAAAGGTACACAATATCTCGCATAAGACCTCAAGTCAAAACCATAATCAAGGGTCTATTCCATCACTTAAAAACCTTATTCAAGGACCTATACCTTCACTTAAAAATGTCAATCAAGGAAGCATCCCTTCACATCAAGGGTCTATACCTTCATATCAAAACATCAATCAAGGCTCCACACCTCCATTTGCAAGGTAAGGATTCAACTTTCAAAATCAAAACATGAATCAAGGGTATATACCCCAACTCCAAAATTCCATACCAAATACAAACATGATCTTTGGCACCAACTTAAACACCAATCTCATTCCAAATCAAAATAACTCACATCCATATAACAATCAAGGTCTCATATCACAAAATGTCAATCAAAATCCAAACCCAACACATGACCTCAATGCCAACATTATTGCTTCACATCAAAACAACACAACATCATCCCTTGTAGACTATTTGATCCAACACATGCAAAATATCTAACAACGAATGGCCAACATGCAATTGGGAACCAAAAAGAAGACATATTCTATGGAGGAGTTGTGCCCTTTTCCATTTGATCAAAACTTATACATGCCACCATTTCCCCCACATTTCACAACACCACCATTGTCCAAATATAAGGGGACATGGGATTTGGTGGAACACATCTGTGAATTCAACATAGCATTCATAGAAGTTGCATATGACCCTACCTACTTGATGAGATTATTCCCATGAAGTCTTATAGGGGCAGCCTTAGATTGGTTCTCACATCTTCCACAAGGCATCAAAACATGGAGTGAGCTAGTCGACAAATTTATCAATCATTTTTCCTTTAACATTAAAAATGATGTCACCCTTGCAACATTGAGCACAACCAAACAACAAGATGTGGAGTCACTTACCTTGTTCTACCAAATATGGTGAGGCTTGGTTAGCAAATTCCCTTGTCATATTCCTAAAAATTAACTTGTCTTCATGTTTGTAGAAAATATTAACGAAGAGCTAATGAGTCAAATTCAAATCCAATGTTGCACAACCTTTAAAGAGATTCTTGAAAAGGGTGTCCTTATTGAGAAAGGCCTTATCACTAGAGGACTAGTCAAGATAAACAAAGACAGCAAGAAACCCAACAATGACAAAGGAAAATACTAGTCCCAAAATAAAATGTCACAAACAATGGAGTTGTTGATGCCAAATTGATAACCAAAGGACCAATCATTCAACTTAAAGGTCCTTCTTCATCAAACACATCCAATACACCAAGTACCCCAATAGAGGGACAAAACCAAACACTGTATTCTATCCAAAGCACCCAACAAAGAAGTGGTCCTCCCCATACCAAGAGAACATACACCCCCTTGGATGAACCCATAGAATCAATCCTTAAATGACTCTTGCAATCTAATGTCATTACACTGCCAAACACCAAGAATTATGAACCTTCCTTGATCAAACCAGATTGTTAAAAAGATGACAAATATTGTGAATATCACCACACAAAAGGACACAAGACATCTAGATGCTAGACACTCAATAACATCATTCAAGACTTTATTGAGGATCAAACCATTTCAATCGACAATTCACAAGGAAAAATAAATGTTGATCATACAATATTCAAGACCCCTTTGCAAGACCATGATAAAGGAAAAGCCTCTAGCTCAGGGAATAACAAAAATGCCAACTATGCAATTGTCAAGCATGATTACAACACCATCATTCTAAATGTGACACCTGGGTATGTGTAGGATCATGAGGGGCCAAAAAGTGGCAATATTATGGGTATTTGTAGGGTATGTGGCTGACAACTTTTTTTACACCCAAAATTGATGAAATGAAAAGGGTTTTTAGAGGAGATTCTCAGCTTTCCACCAATATAAATTATTCTTTAATTTGAATTTAATCAATAATTATTATTTATTTTCTATTAGAATTACAACTAAATTCCTAATCGATAGGTTGATTCAAAAACATCTATAACTTTCAAATGGTATCACATTTTTTAAATCCAAAACATGTGCCACATTCTATGCTTCACATACTATAGGATGAAAAAAAGAAAAATTAAATTTCATGAAGTTTTGACCAAGTTAAGGTGGTTAGACATACGAGTTTTTATATTTTTTTAAAGTTGTAATAAAAAATTCATAATTAATTATTTACTTGGAAAAAATTATAAAAAAATATGCATCACATCTGGACATGAGTCCTCTACTTATATATAAAATCTTATAAAAAAATATTATCATTTTATTATGGTTAGGGTGGTCAGACAGACACCTACTTCCTATTTTTTCCCTGAAATTTAAGTACTACTGCATTGAAATTTCAAATTTTCACCAAATAGATTTTATTTATTTTTAAATAAACCTAGTAGTTTAGAAACTAAATTTAATTTTCTAAAAATTCTATTCTCACATATTTTTGAAATAATATAGATAACTTATTCAAATTTTTACGTCAAGTTGCCTAACACTAATTTTTCTGAATTTTTTGCCACTTAAGGGCTTGTTTTTTCCATGATGATCCTGCACATACCCACCTCTTGATGATCGCATTGCTACCATCACCATAAACAAGCCAAAATCTGATTGTGTTATCACTACCCACAAAACCAAGATAACTATTCTAGGTCCATCCACAAATCCTCAACCAAAAGGCCAATATAACCTCATGGAGTAGCTAGGGAAAACTCTCACAAATCTCTATCTTGGAACTCCTTCGCACCTCACCATAGCACAAATCAATCCTTGATATAGCCCAAGTCGAGAAGCCTTCATTGTTGTAAACCTAAGTGTTAATGAATTTCAGGCCATGGTCAAATACCTCGCTATTCCATACCATGCCACCTTCTTCAAACAAGACTTTTCGGCACCAAAATATGACCATAACAATCCCCTACACCTAGAAGTATGCATTAATACCCACAAGATCAGATGAGTCCTAGTAGATAGTGGAGCAGGCCTAAATATTTTCTCACTAAAATTGGTGAAGGCATTGTGATACTCTGAGAATTGCATTGAACCAACCAAGAAAATTGTGATAACAACTTATGATGATTCTAAATGATCTTCTAAAGGTGTAATTTCACTCCTAGTAAGAGTTGGCCTGACCGTACAAGACACAGTGTTTCACGTCTTGGATATGGACTTACATTAAAATATCCTCCTTGGTCGCCCATGGATTCATGCCATGAGAGCTATTCCATCCACCTATCATCAATGCCTCAAATTCCCACATAACGACACTGAAGTCACTATTCCAGGTGACCCTGATCCTTTCCAATATTGTTCCAACCTCAAAGGAACAGTTGAACGCCAAGTTGCCATCAATCAAGAGGCCTCATATTCCACTTCATCCACTGCTCCATCCTAGTACATTGATCCATCTACTCTTATCAAATCATCCAATTCATTCATTACACCTTCCATGCCTAAAATCTAGATCCAAGACAAAGGTTGCATAGAGTATGATATGAAGAGACTCTTTTTCATTGGCAAGTTACCCAAGTCACCAAAGTCATATGGAAAACCACATCTTATGCAGCCCAAAGTTGTCATTCATAATCCTCCTACCACCTTTACTAAATGGGGGGAACTTGGTAAAGAATCTCTAGATGACTACATTATTACATGGTTGTACAAAGACGAGGAGGATATTGAAACTAAAAAGTTTCCAATTAAACAATATCTAAAAGGGTTCTAGATAATGAAACGACATGGATATGATGGATGCAGTGGCCTTGGTCTGAACAAACAAGAAATATTGGAACCTCTACAACCTCCTAAGCTAATAAGTCATCAAGGGCTAGGGTTTGTTCCAATAAAAGTGATTATTTGAGGTATCGGGTTACCCTCAACTGAGGTTGCTAGTGCTCTAGATGAGAGCGAGACACATGAAAAACCTTGGGATTATGATGTCAATTCCAATGAGTATGAATGGGACTCCTTATCCTCCACCACCTTCATGGACCTAGACAAACTATTTGGGGAATTTGACCAAATGGTTGCCCTTGATTCTTCACAAAATCCATCAAATACCCGTCTGAGCATGTCTTTGTCTAATGAAGAATGGCTCCAACACTATTTTTGGAATTCCATTGATCTATCTTACTGGGAGCTTGATGACTCTAGTTTTTTCTTTACCCTTTCTACCTACACGATGACCCTTAATGATGTCGATGATGGCCTACCCCTTGTCTACCCACAACTTATAGATTGGGACCAATAAGGGCCACCAAGTTTAGATACTTTCGAAAATGATGAAGCAATCACAGATTTTATGGGACTTCATGAGGGTATACCTAGTGGGGATCACAAAGTTGGCTTTGCCATAGAACTTAACTATGCAACATACTTTGGTGAGGATGTCTTGTCCTGTAGTCACAAAAAAGAATATGAAAAAAGTAAAAATAAAAGCAATAGGTCTTTAGGTGAAAAATGAAAGGTTCTTGCTAACAGTGAAAAAGTAAAAATAAAGGGTATATCCAAAGGTGAAAACCTCTCAGAGGGACCCGAGGATGGAGGACAAGACTATCTCCCAATAGACAAAGAGATATTGTCGTTGCTTATAGAAGAAATAGAGGAAGTCAACATTGGAATGTCAGAAAACTCCAGAGTAATACAGTTAGCTGCATCCTTGATCATTGAAGAAAATCTTGAGTTCATAGCATTCTTCTCAGAAAGAAAAGTCAATTTTCCATGGTCATATGTCAATATTCCTAGAATGGATCCCAAATTGGTTCTACATCACTTACCATTTCTATCAAATTCAAAGCCGTTCAAACAAAAGTTAAGAAAAATGCACTCCCAGATCACACTACTTGTCAAGGTAGAACTCAAGAAGCTCCTAGATGTTGGATTTATTCACCCAATTGATTATGCTGAATGGATATCAAATCTAGTTCCTGTCACAAAACTGAATGGTCATATCATAGTTTGCATAGATTTCTGAGACCTTAATAAAGCTTGTCCCAAAGATAACTTTCCCTTTTCGAACATCGACATCATAGTAGATCTAACTATTGGGCATGAGATGCTATTGCTAATAGATGAATTCTTAGGTTACAATCAAATTAGGATCACCACTGAAGATCAACCCAAGACAACTTTCACATGTGCTTGGGGAACTTTCTATTGGAATGTCATGCTTTGCACTAAAAAATGCAGGAGCCACCTATCAAAGAGCCATGACCATAAATTTTCATGACTATATGCATGTCCTTATGGAAGATTATGTTGACAACCTTCTTTCCAAATCCATAGAATGAAGCAAACACTTAGCTGTATTGGATAAGATCTTTACCCGACTTGAAAAATATCAACTTAGGCTAAATCCAAAGAAGTGTGTTTTCGGGATCCAATCATGCAAACTATTGGGGTATATAGTCTCTCACAGAGGAATAGAAGTCGATCCTACCAAAGTAAAAGTTATCTTAGACATGCCATTTCCAACTAGTACCAATCAGTTAAGGACATTACAAGGAAGACTACAATCAATCCGCAGGTTCATTGCCCAACTGGCGGACAAGACCCATCAATTCCAACATTTTTTAAGGAAAGGTGTTCCCTTCAATTGGAATAACAAGTGTTAAGAAGCATTTGACCAAATCAAGAAGTACTTATTAACTCCACCAGTCCTTATTCCACCAATTGATGGAAGATATCTAATACTATATGTGACAACCACTACATCAGCACTGGGGGCACTGTTAGCACAAAATGATGATGATGACAAGGAAAGGGAAATATATTATATCAGTCGAACTTTAGTTGAGTATGAGCTAAACTATAGTCCTATTGAGTGAGCATGTCTAGCAGTGGTATTCACAACACAAAAATTGAGGCACTACATGCTAAATCACAAAACCAAATTAATTACCAAAATTGATCCTTTGAAGTACCTACTAAGTAAAGCAACATTGACAGGAAGGCTAGCTAAATGGGTTATAATCCTGAGTGAATATGACATTGAGTATATCGATTGCAAAGAAATAAAGGGACAAGTAATAGTTGACCAACTCATAGATGCACCATTAAAAGCAGACCATCCTTTGGCATCTGAATTCCCTAATGAATCAATTCTTGTCATAGACACACTAACAACATGGAAGCTAAACTTTGATGGATCTTATACAAGTCATGGATCAGGAGTTAGTATCTTATTCATCACACCTTAGGGGGACTCTATCCCTAAGTCATTTTGGATAACATTTATGTGTACAAACAATATGGTTGAATATGAAGCATTACTGACAAGACTTCAAATGGCTATAAATTAGAAAATCAAAGATCTTCAAGTCTACGGTGACTCCCAACTAGTGATTAAACATGTTAATGATGACTATGACACCAAGGATGATAAATTGATGCCCTACAAGCACATGGTAGATAGTTTTAGACTATACTTCGAGAAAATTCCAAGAATCCAGAACAAAGCGGTTGATGCAATTGCTACCATTGGATCTCTCTTGGATATCCCTAATAATGTGGCTCAATTTGAGTTCTTGGTGGAACAAATTTTGATCCCTGCATTCGATGTTCTTGAAACTGGACTTGCATGTGAACTAGTTGGTCTTGAATCTCCTTGGTATAAGGATATCTATGCCTACTTGCATGACCAAATTATCCCTCCTGACTTGTCCCTTAATCAATGCCAAACCATTATCTGACAATTGTCTAAGTATGCCATCATCGGAGATACCCTTTATTGTTGTAGCCTAGACAATACCCTTCTTCAGTATCTCGACTCAAATGAAGTACAAAAAGCCTTACAAGAGGTACACCAGGGTATATGTGGAGCTCACTCTACTTGTCCAACCTTAGCTAAAAAGCTCATGAGAATAGGATATTATTGGCCTACGATGGAATGGGATGCTTATCACTTTGTGAAGAGATGTCGCCAATGTTAGATTCATGGAGATCTTATACATGCACCAGCTCAAGAACTTTAGCCACTCACTTTGTCTTGGCCTTTTTCTCAATGGGGACTCAACCTTGTAAGAAAGATCCATCCCACCTCTTCTAATGGACATAATTTTATCCTTGTTGCTACTGATTAGTTCACAAAATGGATTAAAGCCATCCCATTGACCTACATTACTAGAAAATAAATAGCAAAATTCATCTTGAATTATATCATTTTCCACTATGGTATTCCACAGTCCATCATCACCGATAATGGTTTCCCTTTCAAAAACCAGGATGTCTATGAGCTTTGTGAAAAATTCCATATCCAACATCATTTTTCCACTCCATATTACCTCCAAGGTAATGGCCAAGCTGAGGTGTCTCATAAAACCATCCTAAAAATCCTAAAGAATATTGTCAATGACGTTGGCCGCGACTAGCACCTTAACCTCAATCCTGCTTTATGGGCCTACCACACTAGTGTCTGCACTCCAATTGGAGCCACTCCATATTCCCTTGTCTATGGGTCTGAAATACTACTTCCTATCGAGGTTGAGCTACCCTCTTTGCAAGTCTCCATGCAAGGATTGATTGATCAAGAAGAATATCATATCTCTCATCTACATGAGCTAGAATTATTGGATGAAAAGAGACATAATGCCTTAATACATCTACAAGCATACCAAAATCACCTTTGATGTAGCTATAAAAAAAAGGTTCAACCCAAAAGCTTTGACATTGGATCTATTTAGTCTTGAGAGAAAATTGAAAGAATCAAGTAGAACGAGAAAAATAGGGAAAGTTTGAAACTAATTAGTTGGCCCCTTATATCATTACATCATATGGATTAGGTGCTTATCAACTCCCTACTCCTGAAGGAGAGCCATTGTCTGAACCCATCAATAGCATGCACCTCCACAAGTATTACAATTGATTCTCAGAGTATCCCCTTAAAAAGTCAAAAAAGAAAAAAAAAATTAAAAAAAATGGAAAAATAAAAAAAATAGTAAAGAGAAATAATTTTTCAAAAAGTGAAAACAACTTTGGTGGTGCTTTGGATAAGTACCATGGGGAAAACTTGGAAAATAGGCACCATGAGTATTTAGTCCCTGGTCCTTCGTCTATTGTCACTACATCTGGTCTTCTAACCTTCTGCTCATCTAGACACACATGCCACTTTGTCATAATAAACTTTGTCATCCTTCCATGGTCTGGGAACCGCCAACATTTGGGGATCCCTATCATCCTTTGCATTCGTCGCTACCCCTTTGCACATAATAAACTAGTCTCGAACTTGAATGGGGGAAATTCCTTGATCTACGTCTTTATGAGAAATGATATTAGCATCATAAAACATCAAAAAAAAGAAAACAGAAAACATCAAAATCACAAAAAATAAGAAAACATAAAAAAATCCAAAAAAAAAATCATAAAACTTCAAAATCCAAAAACAACAGAAAACTTCAAAAATTCCAAAAATAGAGTCTAATTCTAAGTCAATTTGTGTTAGTAGGGTCAGACTACATTGTCTCTGTGTATTTTCTATGTAGGCAAGGCTCATCTTAAATGAGCCCCTAAGGCATTCAACCAGTCCTTTTAGGTTGTCCAAATAAAATCATGATTTCATCTTTTGTCAAATAAGGAAAAGTCAAGTCATGTCAAACTACGAGGTCTCTGTGCATTGCTACATAGGAAAAGTCATCTGTCAATGAGCCCTTGAGGACCCCTAGGTCAAGTCCATTAGGGTTTGTCAGCTCTGGTCAGGTCCTTGGTCTGAGAACAATCATCATTCAAATCAAATCACAAAACAAGAAGCAAACATAACCAACACAATCTTTCATCAATCAATCATCCTATCATCAATCAATCAAATTGGTCATTCAATCGGAATGGGGCATTAGGTCTTTTGCCTCATTCAGTCTTATATCAAGATGTGTCTTTCCTAAGGGTAGACTTTGTCAATTTGGCCATTCACCTTAAGTAGGATATATCTTTCCTATAGTTAGGTGTCTTGATAGCACTTGTCATTTGGTCAACGTTATTAGATGTGTCCTCTTCCTTAAACAAGATGTGTCTTTCCTGTAGTTAGGTATGGTCACATCGCTTGGTCATCTCAATCAATTTTTGTCAAACAATCAAACCATCTTGTCAATCAATCTTTCCTTAGTCAGGATTGTCCTTCTTGAGATCAGACACAATCATTAACGATCAAACTTTTTCAACTTTATCAATCAATCTTTATCAAATCTTGTCAACATGGTCAATCAATCTTGCCTTAATCAAGATTTGTCACTCCTAAAACTAGTACAATCAATCAAATCAACTTGTCAACTTTTGTCAACCTATTGATCAAATCAAAATTTTCACTTATCTATCAATCCTTGCCAATGTATCAATCAATCCTTGCCAACATTTCAATCAAACTTATTCATCTTGGTAAACTTAGTCAATCAATCGAATGATCTTATCATTATCACTAGAAAACACTTGGTGAATAATTTATTTGTCTAGAATTGTTGTATCATCTTGATTGATTTTGGGTCATGTTACTAGTCTCCTCGAGGATGTCCTATCAATGGATTTAGAGGGACGATGATGGATCATGGCCTCATTTCTTTGTTTGTTGTATGTGGTTTGTCTTGGAAAAAGGACTGGGGTAATTGGGTCCTTACTATGAGCTAGGGCATTCCTTGTCTATTGACTTTGTCTTTTGACTACTTGTCTCTCCCAAATGGTCACCTTACACACCTTGGTCTATTTCATACCATGGTGTTTGTGGTCCATTTGTGACATTTTTGATGCCCAATGATCTAATAAATATAAAAATGTAAGCATGAAAGTTGGTTCCCTTATAATTTCATGTCTAACTTTCCATCTTCATCCTCCTTTCTCTTTCACACTAACATCCATCCCCTTCCATGCTAACATTTCATTTATCCTTCATCCTATAGTATTATCATCCATTTCGAGAGCACATCATGTTCTTTGAACCCGCCTATCCTATTGAGGGGGCATACCACAACCCTCCTAGTCATCTTTCCTCACCCTGCTTTCACTAGGGCATATTTTAGAATTGAATTTCTTTCACACAACGCAATAAACTGCATTATGACAAAGAGAGGTAAAATGTAGACACTAAAAAATGTCCTAAGTCTATGAGCATCATTTTTCTTGATCTTCACCCTTCAATAATTCAATAATTTTAATTATTCAATTATTTTTGATCATATTCCTCTATTAATTAGATCAGTTTTAATTATTTATTTAATTCACTTTCTAATCTTTATTCTATCCTGACCGATTAAATAATTTAATTGTGTCACTAATGTATCCCCTTTTCGTCTATAATTAAAAAAATCATCATTTATTTAATTATTTTTCTATTGTTAGATAATAATTATTATTTGACCCTTTATTCTTCCATGATTAAATAATTGTTGAAATTATTTAATCCCTCTCCAATTTTCATCCTCACATTTAATTAAATTGAATAAATTTAATTAAATGCTCCATCTTTTATTTCTTGCAAATAAATAATTTGAATATATTATTTATTTGCCACTTGTCCCCTTTCTCCATTTTCCTCCATTTTCAAATATTAATTTAAAATAAATTATTTATCCCTCCATTTTGGTCAAAGATACCTTGTCATTATTTCATGTCATAGCCTGCATGTCTATCATATCTTGCATGTATGTCTATCATGATTCCTCCAATAATAGCATATTCTTAGTGCATCAATTCTGGACCATTGATCTTGGCATTTTTCTAGAAGTTTAATCTTGACCATCCATTCTATAACCTCCCTCTCATGCATCCTCCACCATTGATCTTGGAATCCTTCTAGAGGATTAATCTAGACCATCCATTCAAATAGTTGTTTATAAAAGTAACCTTCCTCTCTCACTTTCAACTTCATAGGCATTATCTCCAACTTTCTTGCTTACTATTTGCAGGTATTTGCACAACTTCAACAACAAATCTGAGGGCAATATTGGCATAAGAAGAAGGAGAGACAAGAGAAGTGAAACAACCACAATGGGGAGCGTTTATTCATGAATGCTTTCATTTTAATTCCTTATTGTTTGTTTTCTCTTGTTTGATGTGGTTGTATAGTTTAGAAGTGTTGGCTACCACTTTATCTATGCTATTTTATTTTTAACCTCATCTCACACAATGCAAAATTCCAAGATTTCAAATTTTGCACTCCCTTTCATCATAGGCTAGGACCATGGGAGTTGATTTTGAATCATCGGGTGTGAAATTGGAGTCAATATTTTTCAAGGAAAAGACTATTCATGAATGCCACTTGGATAGAGTTATTCATGCAATGGTTAAATTTTGGCAACTGACATCTTTATTTGTAGAGAGCACGATATAACAACAATACATAAGAAAAATGGTCAATAATTAAATTGTTGCATCCATAGATTGAAAAAAAGTACATGTGGATGATAATTTAGAAACCAATGTAATGAAACTAGAAGCACAAATATCAATCAAAATGCAATTGAATGTGAATTGCAAATATCTAGGAATATACATGAGTTTTAAAACTTGCACTTGCAGACAAAGGGACAATAATAATTAAATACTTATCATGAGTTTTAAATGTAATTCATGTTACTAAATGTTCTCACATCTTCTTGTTCAGCTATTGATCCCTGCCTTGTGTTTTGGAAGAGCATTTAAAATTTAAGTAGTTTAAAAAGCATGCCAGTTTAAACTATCAGTTTAGAAAAACATATTGCATGCAAAGACCAATACTAAGTTTTTTAGATTGGAAGAGAGAAAAAATATGAATTGAAATAACCATTGGGTGATCCCACAATAATGGTTTACATTTTTTGGCCAAATTGGACATTGAACTGAATTTTTTAACTAAATCTTCAGTTTTGGGCACCTATAGCTGCTAGACCATGAGGAATTTGAAGATGATGCAAACTAGTGATTTGTGAAATTTTTTCTATAGATTCTAAATATATATATATATATATATTTGAATCATATTGCATTTCTTTTTCCATCTCCTTTGAAAACTAGTTTTTATTAGTAAACACCATTTTTAAAGAGTGATGCTCACCATAAACAACACAACTTCTTTTCTATGAAGGATTTTCTTTTTTTGAATCTAGCTTTGTAACTATGACATATAACAATTTCATTTGGTTTCATAGTGTTTTATTGAAAAAAATTTCTTAATCAAGTTTTGAAGCCAAACCAATTATAATTTAGACATAGGTGGACCGTAAACAACATAACTTTTTTTGTATGTATCAAAATTCAATTTTATTTTTTTTACTAGATTAAGGACATCAATACCTAGCCTGAATATGTTTTTCAGATTTTTTATTTGATAATCTACTATTTTTCCACACGTGCAGAATAAAGAGCTTGATTTTTAGTAAAAAACTACATTCATAAGAAATAAAAAATAAATATAATAATCAAATTAAATATATTTAAAATTATGCTTTTTGGGAAGCTTATAATAAGTACTAATACTTATAGAAAATAAACTTTAAATGAATTCATTTGATCCCCTAAAAGGTAAATCAAAAGTGGGTTTTTATCAGCATTTTAATAGGTGCAAAGGAGAATCCATTATAGGTATGGTTTGAAACTAGTTGGGTTCTATCCAAGGGGGTTTGATCAAACCATCTTCAATTGGAATCCTTTAAATGGAACTTTTCAAGGCTTAAATCATTATATTTTCTAAAAATATGTGATTTTAGTAAAAATCAGGATGTCTCAAAAAGTGTAAACCACTATTCTGGGATCACTCCATTTTGAAACTCATATGTCTCATAATGCCCTTCCTCCATCATTTAAAAGTCGATTTTGAAATAAAAATTCCAATCTCACTCAACAAAGAGTGATGGAAGTAATTGAAGTTCAGGACTCACCCAACAAAATGATGGAAGTAATTAAAGTTCAATTCTCACCCAATGTAGACATTGTAGAGTGATGGGAGAAATTAAAGATCAAATCTCACCCAACAAAGAGTGATGGAACTATATTATAGTGCAAGTGGGATATCAAATTGAATGTACAAATTTGTTCCAAACCAATGATAAATTTTTGAAGGATGGTGCAGTTATTTCAAAGCTAAGAGCCAAAGTCAGAGTTTAAAAGAAAGGTGATGGTGGTTTTCTTGTAAAAGGCATTTCAAAGGGAAAAGATCAACATAGAAGAGCACATATCAGCCATTAGAAACTAGAGATATTATATATTCATGAAGTGTTTTCTTTTCTAAAACATTAATAATAACCTCTTTCAGAAACACATTTTTTGTTACCTACAAAATTGCAAACAATACTAGTGAGTAAGGAGATTGCTCTTTGAATGCTTGATTTTTAAAAGAGAAGCTTCACCCATGAGGGAATATGTACTTGATCTACAAATACAGTGAGCTACTGCTCATAAATTGCAAACATAATTGCCAACCATAGAGTCAAACTACACATTGATTACTTGACATAAGCATTAGCATTCAATAAAAATGATAAAGAACAATAGAGTACCCATATGCATATTCCTTTCAATAGAAATAAACATGTAGCATAACTATCATGATGGAAGAATGCTTCACTTCATGAAATATGTGACTAAAAAGCAAGGAAAATCATACATGAAATATGAAGCACTTGTAGCTTGTTGTCTTCTAAATTCAAAATGATCACATTATAGTTTGCTTCATCAATGCCTAGTTGAACATGAAAAATTAATATGGTGCAGCCATGAAAGTTGAGTTTAATTCCAAGGAGGATGTATACATTGTGAAACATAGATTTTTGGGACCCTATGGACTACTCTTGCACTTCTAGGGTCTTTCACCTAAAAGGAGAGAGATAGGTCCAAAAATGCTAATGTATCACTCAAATTAGGATGTGTGTGATGTGATATGATGTAAATGAAGTTAACTAAATGCAATAGCTTAATCTAGGTGACTGAAAATGAATGAAAAAGTTGCAATTACAATTATGTTTGAAAAGACATTGTGATATGCAAACAACTATGTAAATGAAGAAATTATGTAGAACAAAAAGTACAAGGATAAATCTAAGTGCACCTGGATGAAATGTGAGCTTTCTGGAGTGTTATGGATGCTGGTGAAATTCACTAATTTTTCACAGTGGGACTCATTTACCCATGGTGGTGAATTAGTCCACCTACTAGTGAAAAACTATTGGGAGCTAGTTTCTGTCTGTCGGGATCTGAAATCTAAAAAAACTCAAGTTTCCAGTCCTAAGGTGGGATTGATTCACCATTGGTGGTGAATCAATCCTCCCCCAATTTTTTGAAAAACTAGGAGACAACTCTACAACACCAGATCTAGGAATGTTTTCTTGTCGGGTTGTCGAAGTCAAATCTGTAGAAAATGGACAAATAACTCTCTCCAAGCTTGATTTTGACTCAATTTGACTTGAATCACCTAGTTAACTTGAAAATCACTCTTCAACACCTAATAACCTATCAAATCTATAAACAAAGGGCTGCAAACAAACAAGAAAAAGGGGAAAAATGATTAGAGGTTAGTGAATAGGGGTTTTCCTTGGTCAAACCCCACTTTTGGTAATTGAACCCTTAAAAAGACAATGACATGAAAGAGATGTTGTCACGTAGAAATGCACCCTATGCAAAGTAAGAACTAAGATTTCTGGTGAAACATGGGATCATTTCAAGGCTGTGTGTCACCTGAAGTTGAAATGAACCTCCGGAGAAGGCCGACTTCCTTTCGGTATCACCTAGACTAATGATCTTTGTCAGGTAAAGGGAGAAGAAGTGCATACAAAATGAAACTAAACTGAACTATTCCTATGGTGATACACCGAGTTAATAAGAAATCATGAAACAAACATAGGAAGAACATACACTAGAAAGCAAAAGACAACGTTTTCACTTACTTAACATAACCCCTTTAAACTCATGCACTATTCTTAATAGGTTTGCTCTACATGCATATCTTAGGAAGGAAAGATGAATTTCACAACCTTAGGTATGGATACAAATTTTGGAAAAACACAGCTAAGAACTTGCATAGTCTAAAATAAAAAAATGAGAGCAACACAAACATTAACAGTAGCTTCCTAGGTAAACTCTATGTTATATTCTAGATTCCAATTGAGTTACAAAACATACATTTAGTGTAGAAAGGATTGATGAAAATCACTAACTCTTTTGAACATTTGCACAATTCGAACTATTTACAAAAAGGAAAAAAATGCCTTATATATTAGACTGTGTCGGCCCCCCGTTAGGGTTCACAAAAAATATTGGGCTTAGAAAGATCTATCCTTAGATATTTTGATTGAATTAAATGTTGCAGCCTGCATGTCCTTGCTATGTGTGTCGGTGAAGAGCTACTGCCTAGAGAAACCCCTTAGATCTTTTGAAGCTATCAGATGTATTTACTTTTGGTCCTTGTGTCCACCTACTGAATCCCCCTGTTGGACACCTTGAATGCTCCTGAGTCCAAAATAGATACACATTGATTCACATTCTGTTGATTCTCTTGGCACTAGTCAAGCTGCCAACGATTCACCCGTAGCTCTCCTTGATTGGCTAGGCGCACTACACGCAGACTCTCAGGCGGTCAAAAGCTCATTTAGTCAAAATTGTATCTCGGCGAGACACTGGAAGTGTCTAACCAATGTGATTATGTCCCTTGATAGCTATTGTCACGATGTGGAAACATCGATGAGAGTCTTTATCGAGCTTCAAAATTCATACCAATGTTGCCTCTGTGGTTGCCAAGACAGCCGATTGTCGGTGAGACAATTTATCAAAGGAAAAGCGTTACCCGAGAACCCCCTCCCATTGTTTCAACAAGAGTTTATTGATATCATCCCGAATGAATTTCACTCCACCGGGCTTCGAATTTCTTTCAGTGAGACATTATCAAGTCGGGAAGACTTCATAGCGAGGCTCATTGTCTTGCCGATGTTCCTCCTTTCGTTGAGACTACACCGTGTTGACAAGATGTTACCGCAATGGCTAGGAGCTCCGCCGATGTTTTTTTATGTCGGGGAGACCTTCTGCTAGTCGGTGAGACCTCTGGGCGAGCTCATCTTCTTATTGACAAGACCCTTTGGTGCCGGTGAGACATCTCACTAATTTTATTCCTTATACCAAAGCCACACCCCTTCGGTGAGATTTCAGTTGGTCATCAGGACCTTATGCCGAATGCTTTTCCTTTCGGCGAGTTTCTTTTCTTATCGGGGAGACAACCTTACTTCGCAAAGACGTCTTGTCAAAGTACTTTTCTCAGTGAGGCCTTTTTGTTATTGGCAAGACCCCCATTGAAGGAAAACATATTGGGGCCCCCCACTCAGTTGGTGAGACTAAATGTCTTCACCGAGACATTATGGCGAAGGCACCAACCTTGGCCAAGACCATGAGACCTACGACGATACCTCTCATACCTCTTTGGTGAGACCTTTGGTTGGTTGCTAAGACATCTTGGTGACTTTCTTCCTTTTGGAAAACTACTTCCCATCGGGGTGACTCTCTGCTTTTGGTGGGACTTCCTTCTGAAATCCTCATGTTACACCGAAGATCTTTCCCCATTCACCAAGACTCCACTACAAATGATTTGTTGCGCCGAAAGACTTGTTTCCCAGTAAGCTCCCTTTCCTATTGGTGAGACTCTGACTGTTTGCTGGGACCCTTCATCGAGTGCCAAAAGTTACCCCAAAGCCATTGGTCGCCATGAGTCTCCCCGAGCTCATGATTGAATGGCCTATCGGCCAGAGAAATCCATGCGATAAGAGGTCATACCAAACCCTTAATGTTATAGCGATAGGCTTTGTAGCTTTGTTCGGTAGGATAGAAACTAGGTCATAGGGACCTATTCAAAATTGGAAAGTATCAAGCAGCCAGTCGGCCAGACAGTGAAGATGTCATGCCGACCTGGCTCTAATGGAGGCTGAACATAGAATATTGAGGCATGTTTCCAACAGAGCAGGCCTCCCAACTAAATCCCATATGAAATGTCATCATATGTATAGAGTAACCCTCAATGGAGATGTCCCATCTGGCCCTTATGAACATGTACAATAGAGATGCCTTGCCTGATTGAGCCCTAAGGGTGAAAATTAGGTAACATTAGAAATGCACCCTACGCGAAGTTGTAAGAACTAAGCTTTCTATTGAAACATGGGATCATTTCAAGGCTGTGAGCTCCTGAAGTTGAAATGAACCTCTGGAGAAGGCCGACTTCCTTTGGGTATCACCTAGACTAATGATCTTTGTGAGGTAAAGGGAGAAGAAGTGCATACAAAATGAAACTAAACTGAACTATTCCTATGGTGATACACCGAGTTAATAATAAATCATGAAATAGACATAGGAAGAACATACACCGAAAAGAAAAAGACATCATTTTGACTTAACATAACCCCTTTAAACTCATGCACTATTCTTAACAGGTTTGCTCTACATACATATCTTAGGAAGGAAAGATGAATTTCACAACATTAGGTATGGATACATATTTTGGAAAAACATAGCTAAGAACTTGCATAGTCTAAAATACAAAAATGAGAGTAATACAAACATTAACAGTAGCTTCCCAGGTAAACTCTGTGTTAGATTCCAGATTCCAGTTGAGTTACAAAACATACATTTAGTCGAGAAAGGATTGATAAAAATCACTAACTCTTTTGAATGCACAATTCAAACTATTTACAAAAAGGAAAAAATGCCTTATATATCAGACTATGTCGGCTCCCCCTTAGGGTTCACAAAAAATATCAGGCTCAGAAAGATCTATCATCAGATCTTTTGATTGAATTAAATGCTGCAGCCTGTGTGTGTTGGTGAAGAGCTACTGCCCGGAGAAACCCCTTAGATCTTTTGAAGCTATCGAATGTATTTACTTTTGGTCCTTGTGTCCACCTACTGAATCCCCCTGTTGGGTGTCTTGAATGCTCTTGAGTCCAAAACAGATACACGTTGATTCACATTCTGTTGATTCTCTTGGCACTTGTCAAGTTGCCAATGATTCACCCGTAGCTCTCCTTGATTGGTTGGGCACACTACACGCAGACTCCTAGGCGGTCAAAAGCTCATTCAGTCAAAATCACATCTCAGCGAGACACTGGAAGTGTCTCACGGATGCGATTATGTCCCTCTACGGCTATCAGCATGACGTGGAAACATCGATGAGAGTCTTTATCGAGCTTCAAAATTCATACTGATGTTGCCTCTGTGGTAGCCAAGATAGCCAATTGTCGGTGAGATGATTTATCGAAGGCAAAACGTTACCCCGAGAACCCCCTCCCATTGTTTTGGCAAGAGCTTATTGATATCATCCTGAATGCATTTCATTCCACCAGGCTCCAGATTTCTTTTGGTGAGACATTATCAAGTCAGGAAGACTTCATAGCAAGGCTCATTCTCTTGCCGATGTTCCTCCTTTCGCTGAGACTACACCGTGTCAACAAGATGTTATCGTGATCGTTGGGAGCTTTGTCGATGTTTTTTTATGTCGGTGAGACCTCTGTGCAAATTTTTCCAACTCTTGGCGAGCTCATCTTGTTATCGGCAAGACCCTTTGGTGTCGGAAAGACATCTCGCTGATCTTTATTCCTTATACCGAAGCCACACACCTTCGATGAGATTTCAGTTGATCGTCAGGACCTTATGCCCAATGCTTTTCCTTTCGGCAAGTTTCTTTTCTTGTCAGGGAGATAACCTTACTTCGGCAAGACCTCTTGCTGAAGTCATTTCCTCAGCGAGGCCTTTTTGTTATCGGCGAGACCCCCGCCAAAGGAAAACATATTGAGGCCCCCCACTCAGTCGGTGAGACTAAATGTCTTCACCGAGACACTATGGCGAAGGCACCAACCTTAGCCGAGACCACGAGCAAGTCGGGGAGACCTACGGCGATACCTCTCATACCTTTTTAGTGAGACCTCTGGTCGGTTGCCGAGATATCTTGGCGACTTTCTTCCTTTTCGCGAACAGCTTCCCGTTGGGGTGACTCTCTAGTTTCGGTAGGATTTTCTTCCGAAGTCCTCGTGTTAAACTAAAGATCTTTCCCTAGTCACCAAGACTCCACTCCGAATGGTTTGTTACGCCGAAAGACTTGTTTCCTGACAAGCTCCCTTTCCTGCCTGCAAGACTCTAACTATTCACTGGGACCCTTCACCGAGTGCCAGAAGTTACCTCGAAGCCCTTGGTCACCATGAGTCTCCCCAAGCTCACGATTGAGTGGCCTATCAGCTAGAGAAATCCATGTGATAAGAGGTCATACAGAATCCTCAATGTTATAGCAATAGGCTTTGTAGCTTCGTTCGGTAGGACAGAAACTAGGTCACAACGACCTATTCAAAATCAGAAAGTATCAAGCAGCCAGTTGGCCAAATAGTGAAGATGTCATGCTGACCTGGCTCTAATGGAGGTTAAGCGTAGAATATTGAGGCATGTTTCCAATAGAGCAGGCCTCCCAAATGAATCCCCTATGAAATTTCATCATATGTATAGAGTAACCCTCAATGGAGACGTCCCATCTGGTCCTTTTGAACATCTGCAATGGAGATGCCTTACCTGATTGAGCCTTAAGGGTGAAAATTAGGTAACATTAGAAATGCACCCTATGTGAAGTTGTAAGAACTAAGCTTTCTGGTGAAACATGGGATCATTTCATGGCTGTGGGTCACCTGAAGTTGAAATGAACCTCCGGAGAAGGCTGGCTTCCTTTGGGTATCACCTAGACTAATGATCTTTGTCAGGTAAAGGGAGAAGAAGTGTGTACAAAATGAAACTAAACTAAACTATTCCTATGGTGATACACCGAGTTAATAAGAAATCATGAAATGGACACAAGAAGAACATACACTAGAAAGAAAAAGATAGCATTTCCACTTACTTAACATAACCCCTTTAAACTCATGCACTATTCTTAACAGGTTTGATCTACATGCATATCTTAGGAAGGAAAGATGAATTTCACAACCTTAGGTATGGATACAGATTTTCAAAAAACACAACTAAGAACTTGCATGGTGTAAAATAAAGAAATGAGAGTAATACAAACATTAACAGTAGCTTCCCAGGTAAACTCCATGTTATTGTAGACACGTCAAATTGACATAATGCATCCATTCGACAAATAAATCAAGTTTATTTATCAATCTCCTAAAGTCATTCAGTTTAAATCAAATAAATAAAACTTGATCCTATCATCATCTCTTTGATTAAATAAATCAATCATTTATTTAATTAAATCTCAGATCATCATTCATCTCCCTTTGATTTGATTTAAATCCCTAAATCAAGTCAAATTGGTCAAATCAGCCTAATCATCATTAATTTAATCTAATCCTGATCTAATGCTAATCTCACCCACTTGCATTCTCTAGATTTAGCCTCTTGCACATATAAATCAATTTATTGATTTATTAAATCCAAGATTTTCCATCAACATGGCATTTATGGGGAATATTCCCTCAATTTTGAATTCAAAGGCAAGTTGATTTGTCCCTCCAACATTGCATTTATTGTTCATTTTCTTGTCCCCCACTTAGCATTTACTCTCAAATTTGAATTCAAATTCTCCCTCTCATGAAAACTCTTCCCAAATATTGCACCACCATTGGCCTATCATCACTTGACAAGTGGCCTTATCTTATTGGCTTGATCTTTGTCCCACATTGGTCCATTTTCAACACTTAGCATTTTAAAAATCTTCAAATAGGGGCTTCATCCTCAAGCAAATCCTCCACAATCTTTATGCAAAGTCACTCTCCATTGGAGAACCGATTTTGCTCATCATCACTCCACCATATTCATAGCATTTTCATCTTAAGCTTTGATCAAGGATTGGGAAAGGGTCACTAACACATGTGACACCAATCCAATATGAGATAGAGTTGGATTCTTGCTTCCTTGTGCTTTCACTTAGTTTAGTTGATATTTTGTTGTTTAGATTGCATTATGAAGCATGATTCAATATTTCATATGGATGTGAAAATTTGCTGTGTTGCTAATATTGTGTGTTGACATTTGAGCCATTTGCAGATTTTAGCAACCACATAATGGTGCTAGAAGGAGGGAATGATCAATCTACTCATCCATGTTGCTTAACCTTGCAGTTGTATTTTGTTTTCATTGGAAACTGCCTACCTATTTCTTGTTTGCAACTTTTGGCATTTTAATTGTTGATATAGAAAATGTTTTTGGGCTTTGAATAATGTATGGAATAAACCACTCTGTTTTGATAAAATGTTAACACGCGACTTTCCATTCATAGGTAGTTGATTTTTAATATGCCTGCATCATTTCAGTTTCAAAACTAACCCCATAAGATCTCAGTTAAAGGCTGCCAACGACGTGATTCATAGGCAAAAATGACACATATTTTGAAATCTTACAAGTTAGGCTCTGGTTTTCTACATACAGTCGGTACTCTATTTAAAGGAACACCAAAAACTTCTGTAGCTTTCCTATTTTTCTTTAAAGCCACTCAGATTGCATTGTGATACTTTGAAAGTTCTTTTTTTTTTAGAGATATTGGAGCTAAATCAATCCCAATCGAAACAACTGCATTTGAATTACAAATCCATTTAGTATGTATCCTACAATCGTGGCAGTCCATGAGTCCACCTTTCTTTGGAGCATTCTGTCAAACAGTTCATGTGCATTGTCTACGCCTTGTCTATGCCGCACATGCCTATCAATTCTACTATGCTCACTGTTAGATTTTGCAATATCAAAAAGTTCAACATTTGTAGGATTTCATTTTATATCATCACAGAAAAGCTGTGTGTAATACTCCAAATCAAAATCATCAAAAGCAAGGCCCATTTTTAAATCAAATTCGGAAGAACTAGAGCTAACGCACTAAGCAACTGGTGACTGTCAAAAAATCTCTAAATGCGCAGAGTTTAAATAGGGGCTGGAGAAGTTTACGAGAAGCAGCTTTAAATAGTTCACACGCCTTGTCCTTGCTTTCACATTTCTCTAGAGTTCACTTGCCTTGTCCATGCTTTCACATTTCTCCAAGAAACGCCAAGGAAGATACTGGTAATGGTTGCAGAAATTTGGCTCTTACACCTGCCAGTAATATGTATTTGAAATTTTCCTAATACCTTTCTTGCGCGCCCTTTCTAGTATGGTAGTTGACTTACAAGATACTTGATTTTGCTGAAAGTGCTGCTCACTAGATCTTGATTTTGCGCAGAAAAGTAGTTACAAATCTGCCTTGCGAGTTGTCAAGCCATACTTATTAAAAGTATTACATCCTTTCTAAATCTTTGAAGTTCGTACATATTTGCATTTTTTTTAGAAAGGGTCTAAAATCTATCTTCAGGAGGAGTGGCTGTATTCAATTCTTAGCTGGCGCAGTTGTCTCATGCATTTATGATAATTTTGACTTAAAATACAAAAAAAAAAAAAGCAAATCTTTTAGAGTTTAGTCTGCCCTTAACTGTTGAAACTGCGCCTTTATTAATAAAGGCCTTGTTAAGTGCGCTTTGGTCTGATGTCTTCTTGATTACCATTAGCTGGGAAGGGTGTTTGTAATAAGAGCACTACAAAAGGACCTTCATTGTCAAATCTGCATTAACTTGTATGCATTAGAAATTTAAGATCATCTATGTTTGTCAATTCTAGCTTCCATAATTGCGATATGAGTATGGTAAAGTCAAAGCATGGATATTGATTTAAGAATGTTGTAGAGTTGTGCACTTTGATAGCCAACATTTAGAATATGGAGGGTGCCTTTGAAATACATACTCCTTATAATTGACAGTCAACATTTGAATTTAAGGATAAAAGACTTGTCCTTTTAAATTAATTCATTGATATAATTCATTGAGCTTTGTATTATGAATCATTTTCACCATTATGACCCTAGTTAAATTTGAAATTTATGGTGGGGCTTTCAAAAGGACTTATTCTTGGTAATTGATTCATTGGATCAATTTTTCTAGTGATGAAGATTGTGATAAGGGAGAGAGAAAGATTAACAAGTGTGATGCCTTTTCAAATAGGATCATTAATAAATCTTCATTTTATTATCATCACTTAGGAGCATGTTGTTGTTTGAAGTCAAATTAGAATAAAATTGAGTTCTCACACAATCTATCTTTTCTTTTATAGGTACAACGAACAACAAAGGTACAAAACAAACAATGAAGGCACAAGGCACAAGGAAAACGAAAGGAGGAGATTTTTTTTTCAAAAAATCAAAGTGTTTTTAAATGCTTTAAGTGTTTGTTCAACACTTTTCACAAAATTGTTACCTTTTCGCTCCTAGGACACTAATTTTCGTTTGGGTCTAAAAAGAACAATTTGATTTTTTCCATTCGCAAAAGGTTAAAATTCAAGCTTAGACACTTACTAGATTTCGTTTTGGGTTAAAAAATTGGACAAGCAATCTTCATATTTCATTTGGTGCTTAAAACGAATCACACAATTGCTTTGAAGGCTATAAAACGAACAAGTGCTTGAATTGTGATTTTGTCTTGGGTGCATTTTGAAATCGTATCCTCTCCCCTTGCACTTCGTGTGATCTAGGGTGCAAGAGAAACACTCAAAATGCATTTTATTGCTTTGAAACACTTTGATTTGGGCTTAAAAATTGAACATCTTGTGCGAGTGTGAGTAGGGGCATTTTCGCGTACATTCTCTTTCTTTGTGCCATCAAAGATTGATCGAGTTACAGATTGTGTCTTTGCTTGCTTTTGTTTATCTTAGAGGGCCTGCCTTGGGGAAAAAGTACTCACCCAAGGGAACGACTCAACCGGTAACACTCTAAAGCCAAGAGTATTTCCAGCTGGGATATAAATATGGGTATTGGTTAAATGCCATTATCACGCAGTTGGCTCCAACAAGATGGATCCGAAAGGGGACTCTTGCCATATGGGTCAATCTCCACGAATGGAAAGTCTGAACTAGAACCCTTGTTTTGTAGTGGCCTATTTATCCATTGAGCGAGTTTATCAAAGTGGTGCATTGGAACTTAGATTCCAAGAAGTTACTTGCCATGTCCGATCTTGGTTGAAATATAGAGGTTAGGATTTCATCATACCTCTATATTTTTCCTTGGTTGCATGTAAAATCATCTCTTCTATGAAGGGCATGAGGCAAGCCCACTAAGAAAAATGTACCCATTAAGTTAGGATGTTACATTGCTTGTTTGAAGACACAGTGCGTTTATCGAAAACATTGCAAAACCAACATTCAACATCATCATCAAAATTTCAAACCCCTTAGTTAGAGAAAATACCTTTGAAAAGCCCAAGAACTATTGCTTACCCTTGGGATATGTCCTTAGAGGTTCCTAAGTAATTGGGTTTACATCTTAATTTGCTCTTACAAAGGTCAACATTAGGCAACCCTTGTCCTGATTTCTTGGAACTTCCACATAGCACTTTGTGGGATGAAAAGAAGTTGTGACATTGGACATTCAGTTTGAAACCTAATCAAGAAGTGTGTTTGTGGTAAAATGTATTCATTAAGAAAAGATAACAAATTGGACCTCACACATGTGCTTGATATCTTTTGGTCATATTGGTCTTTTGATTACTCTTAGAGAAAAGTGTGTTCTTCAATACCTTGGCCTAGTAAACAAAGTCTCTCTAAGTCTCTTAGGATCAAATCAAACACTTCATCCAACTCAAACATTTATCAAAATTCATCCATCCAAACAACATTAGAGCTTTTGACAACATCATTCTAGACTTAGGCACATCATCAAAAATCAAAATCACCTTGTTTAGTTAGAGGGAATGGGAATGCATCCTTTCTCATACCTCTAGTTAAATCAACCATCCTTTGAACAAAGTTCATCCTAAGATCACATCCAACATCTTAGGGTTTACAAGTTCATCATCCAAATCAACCAATCAAAATCAAACCCTAAGTCTAGCATTGATCTCCAAAGTCCCTAAACATTCAACACTCTCATCATTCACCCCATTCATCCTCCATATCGTCATTGGTCCTAAGAACCTTAGAGGTCAATTTTGTAACAAGGTCAAAACACAAGGAGAACATGGAATATAAACTTGATCCATACATATTGGGTAATCCAAATCAGTTGAATCTTCAAAGCCTTGCAATGCCTATCAATTATCAAAGTCCATGCATGGGATCATTGCCTTCAACAAATGTCAATGGTACAACAAGTGTGAGTATGCCCAAGTCAAAGTTTGGAACACATTTCCCAATGATAGATCTAAGTCCAAACCTACAAATCCACCAACCGAACAATCAATACATGAACCTTGAAATGAACAATGTCATCCCACTAAATCCCTACAAGCAAAAGGAGAATGTACCAAGTATAAGTTTTCAAAACATGAATCCGGAAAACTTTGGGATGGACACATATGCAAATCATACAAACATGAACAATGGTCAAATTCAACCTATCACGCCAAATCAAAGCATTATCCCAAATTAGAACGTCATCCAAAATCCATTCGTCCATGATCCCATTGAAAAATGACAAGCATGCATGCCAAAACTACTTGAACACAAGGCAAATCAACTATCTCAAGTGAGTCAAGATAGAAATCAAGAACAAATTTGGCTAGATCAAATTGCTACACTTAGCAAAATAGTTGAGGCATTGTGCCAAGGGAAATCTCCACCACTATTACCAACATCATTCCTTGGTTTAGGGCTTCCCCCTTTACCTAGCACTAATCACTCCACCCAAATCAATCCAGCTAACATCAATCAAACCATCACGACAAATCCTTTGAATATACCATCGACATCACACCAATGGATGGTATCTAATCAAACAAGAACATTGATCCCAAATCAAAATATGGTCTCCCAAGGACCTATCGCCTCAGTCATTCCAACCATCACTATCCCTTCAATCATTCCAACCACCACTATCATGCCCATCACATCTCAAACACTCACTATCGCTCCAAGTATATCTCAATCACTTGTCACCGCATCCAACATGATTCCAAATACACCACCACTACTACCAAAACCAAGTACAATAAGTCAATATCATAGCATCGCACTAAAAGCACATCAAGCCTACCAAAAAATGCTTCAACAATATTAGGTGGTTCCACAAACCTCTCAAGCTATCCAACAAACACAAGCATAAACACGAAAAAATGATTGGGGATAATAATGGGCATTCAACCATTGGTGATAGCATTGACAATCTCCCCATCACAATTGATGAAAGCATTGTTCAAGATCAATCCATCACTGAGCACACGTTTACTTCATCCAATGATCAAATCAACATATGTCAAGAGTCACTTTTGAATCACGATCAAAATCCACCAACAATACTTGAAAATGAGCCAATTCAAGAAATATCAACATCACTTGACTCTATGGTTGAAGACATTCACAATCTCTCCACCGCAATTGTCGAAAACAATGATCAAAACCTCTCCATCGAGGAGCACATTGAGGATGTATCTACACAATCCGATGATCAACTCACCATACATCAAGAGCCACTTTTTAGTGATCTCTTTCAAGGAGTGTTAGGACTATTTGATCCAATTGATATAATGCATGATCCATTGAAAATGTCTCTACATCGCCTTATGAGTTAGAGGACATATCTCAAGAAGTTATTCCAAAGCAAGATCAAAATCATTCACTAAGGTCTAGCAATGGTCATTTTCAAAACATGTTGATCCCCTTTGACCTCATGGTTACAAATGTTGAAGGAACCTTGAACTTGACCATGCCTAATGTCGACATCCAAAAGTCCTTAGTAAGAAATCCATCCTTTGAAGCTGCCCCATGTCAAGAACTTGATCCAAAGCATGTCGAAAGAAACTCCAAAATTAATCAAGATCAAGAATTTGTATCTTCAAGATACTACAATAATCTAATGAACACTCTCTTATCCATGCAAGATGATCATATCCATGTAGCACATACTCCTCCATCTACCCATGAGATGCTTTCTATGCATGGACACATAGATGATCTTCATCTAGAACAAAATTTTGTTACACAAAAAGAGTAGATTATTAACTCCTACAGTCAAACGGAGTTATCAACATCAGGATCAAATATGTCCCAAACTCAGATTGAGGACATCATGAATAAAAACATCCATCATTATCCGCTCAAGGAAACAAGTCAGATAGAACATCCATAGTTAGTGGAGCAACAAATTGAAAGAACGTCACCTACGGTGGTCATCTATCAGGGAACACTTATTGAACAAGAGCTCTTGGAACATGAGAAATCAAAGCATGAAGGTACTACTTCCACCATATTGGGGGCAACTTTATCTAGTGCAAACGTCAACATAGGGAGCACGAAGAATCCTTATGGTGAAACCATTGCCAATACTACAACCAGCCATGCCATGAATCTTCATCCACCTATCATCCCATCCATGAATTGGGACCAACACCAAAGGAAAGTGTTAAATCAAAGTATGAATAACGTTATCAAATCAAAAGAAACTGAGAAGCATAATGGACAAATAAAATAAAAATGGATACCAAAGAATACAAAGAAAGATCATCCCTATCAAACTCCATCAGTCAAAGAAACTATGGGGAAAAATAAAAGGGGAAAAGGTATCCATCAAAGATGTTCGCAAAAGAAAAAATAGGCTTCTCAAGTGACATACAAAGTGTATCAAACAGTTGGTCCTAATTCCACGCACACTTCTGTATCCACCCATCATTGCTCATCTTCCCAAGTTTGGAGAGTCAAAGGTTCCAAACTGTCAACCAATCTATCTCTTATCCCTAAACACACTCCATCCACGCCTCCACGCATAATATCCAATTCTTACATTGACCGTGTATTGGCAACAACCCTTCATCATAAGGATTCAGAAGGCACTTTATCGCGATGTACGCACAGAGATAGAGTTAACCTTGGTATCAACGAAGCAGATCAAGAATCCCAGAAGTTGCATTCAAGTGCACATATCTTAGCAAAGTAGCTCCTTCAGGCAGGATATCGATGGCACATCATGACAGGGGCATCTACATCAACACCACCAGGTGGTTTAGCATGAATCTTTCAGAAAAATACAAAAAAATCAAAAAATATGAAAATCCAAAAAAATCAGAAAGAGGATTGAAAACAGTAAAGATAAAAATCATCCTCTAGTGAAAACCGCATGGGTGGCGCTTTGGGCAAGACCATGATGAAAACCTGGCAAACAGGCATCATGTGTGGAATCGAGCATCTACGTGCACCACTTCAGGTGAAAGCATCTCATCCCATCCATAATAAATTGAGCATTCCATCCATCCATCAACCATTTATCCAATCCATTCACATCTATCTTCATCCGTCATCTTAGTTATCTTGATCTTGATGAAATTTTGGAGCACAATTTATGCTTACTTATGGTAAACATCTTGACATGGGTCATTTTCATTGATCCCATCCTATGCAGTGTTATCCGAGCCATGAAGCATTATCCAATGAGAATTCTTTATCCAAACACCTTATCTTATCGTAATCTAATCCATATCCATCCATCCATATACTTATCTGAGCATTCACCCATCGCATTCCATACATTTCTAGACATTGGGGGCAGATTTTTACATCTTGCTTCAGGAATAAAACTTGATCTATGTCCTCCGACTTATTTGGCGATCCGAACATTGGCAAATGTGAAATCAAATGGTCAAAGCAGTTGTGATCCGAAATCCAAATCACTAGCCCATGGCATATTTTGACAAGAAGACATTCCTTATCAGGGTTCATCTTTCATCGAACACCAATCCAAACAATCACTATCAGTTGCATCTAAGTTGCACATCAAATGTCACATCAAATCATCCAAAACATCTTTTGTTCCAAACCAAGCTTCAACGATCCTGATCAATCCAATCCAATCAATCCATCATCATCTTGGGATATCCATCCTAATCCTTGTGTTGCTTAACACTATCCCTGCATTGTTGTGTATCCTCAATAATGTTATCATCATCAACCCTTGCATTGTTGTGCATCCTCAACAATGTTATCGTCATCAATCCTGATCAATCAATCATTGCATTGTTGTGTATCCTCAACAATGTTATCATCATCATCAATCCATCAATCCGATCAATCAACCTTAGCTTGGTTTTCAACAAAATCCTAAACAACACATTGATATCATCACACACATCCATATCGAAATCGTCAAAATCATGCGAAAATCCAAAAACATCCAAAACATATCAAAAATCAAAAAACACAAAAAGTAGAAAACATCAAAAACATTGAAATCCGAACTACATCTCTGAGCTTAAACGTAGGCAAGGCTAATCTTTGATCAGCCCCCAAGACATCAAAATCCAAAAACATTCGAAAAACATCAAAATCCAAAAACATTTGAAAAACATCAAAATCCAAAAAACATCCAAAAAACATAAAGTCTAAAAACATTTGAGAAAAATAAAAAAAAATCAAAAGATTTGGAAAATCTCAAAAAATACCAAAAATAGCCTCAAAACATTTCAAAATGTCAAGAACATCCAAATATTTGAAAAAAATCCATCCACCTCATCTCGCTTGCACCTGCAATAATCAATCATCCATAATAAATTGATCATCACCTTCATCCTTTGGCAAAACAAATAGAAACAATCATAGCAGTCAACAAAAGCAAAGATTCAATCATAAAATCGAAATCGAAACAACAAACCTATAACCCAAAATCAAAATCTTGATCATTCGCAAACATGTCAATCGACATCATATCAACAGCCTATCAATCAACTTATCAAACCATCATCATCTTATACAATGCATGTCCTAGGATATATCGTTCCGACAATGGGCATCATTTTGGATATCACCTGGATTCTTATCCTATCAAAACAAATCCCTTTGGCTAGAGATATGAAGAACATTGGCTTGTTTGCGTACTTGATCTTTTCTTTTGATTTATCTTATTGCACTCATTCCAAGGACCTCTCGATGATATTCGAATGAAGGATTTAGAGAGATAGGAATGGGGCAACGATCATCATTCTTTTGTCTGTTGTGCTTGTTGGACGTTCTTGTAAAATAACTTGGCGAATACTTGCTTTGTTAGATATGTATGGAGGATGTTTCGAACAACTTGTTGACTATTGCATTGATTGGTTATACCTTTCCATGTTTTGGTCTGAGGTGTTTAAAACTTCTAAAGTACATCCTAGCAAGGTTTCTGTATGTCAGGTGTGAACAAGAATACTCCTATCTATTTGTCGAGTCAAAGTCCATCACACTAAGTACAACGCCATCCTGTTCCTTTATACCTTGATGCATCGTGCTTAGGCGTGTTATCAAACATAAAGTAAGTGACCCTTTGAAAATCCCAATCCTTGATAAGCAAATCATCATCATTTATTATCATCATCTATCATCATCATCTCTAATAAAGTCTTGACCAATCATGGACTTGTTGGATCCTCTTGTCATCATCTCATTTCCACGCTAACATAAACCAATGCATCCATCATGCGTCCATCATGCATCCATCCATCCTACATCCATCATGCATACATCATGCATCCATCATGCATCCATTATGCATTCATCTTGCATCCATAAATCATTAGTATTCTGCATATCATCTCACACGCATAATCACCATCATATAGATCCGTTAGTCTAAGCATCTGCATAAATCATCCATTGCATATTCATAGCATATCACATCATCCATCTCATCCATCTCACATCATATCATCATTTAAGTTGTTTAGGATAATATAGATTTGTTATTCTAAGCATCTTAAAATCATCTCATTTGCATCATCATCCATAACCATCCATTTTGAACCTCTTTATCGTGAGATTGACCCTCAAATCGAATCTTTCGCTCGATCTCTCGAGGGGGCAAATACTAGTGTACTTCTTTCCACTGGGGCATCCGAAAAATTAGATTTTTTTAATTTTGATAGTGGAAAGTTTATTCTTTGAACCAACGCAACAAGTACATTGCTTCAAAGAGGGCAAAATTTAGACACGTCAAATTGACATAATGCATCCATTCGACAAATAAATCAAGTTTATTTAGCAATCTCCCTAAAGTCATCGTTTAAATCAAATAAATCAAACTTGATCCCTATCATCATCTCTTTGATTAAATAAATCAATCATTTATTTAATTAAATCTCGATCATCATTCATCTCCCTTTGATTTGATTTAAATCCCTAAATCAAGTCAAATTGGTCAAATCAGCCTAATCATCATTAATTTAATCTAATCCCCGATCTAATGCTAATCTCACCCACTTGCATTCTCTAGATTTATCCACTTGCACATATAAATCAATTTATTGATTTATTAAATCCAAGATTTTCCATCAACATGGCATTTATGGGGAATATTCCCTCAATTTTGAATTCAAAGGCAAGTTGATTTGTCCCTCCAACATTGCATTTATTGTTCATTTTCTTGTCCCCCACTTAGCATTTACTCTCAAATTTGAATTCAAATTCTCCCTCTCATGGGCACTCTTCCCAAATCTTGCACCACCATTGGCCTATCATCACTTGACAAGTGGCCTTATCTTATTGGCTTGATATTTGTCCCACATTGGTCCATTTTCAACACTTAGCATTTTGAAAATCTTCAAATAGGGGCTTCATCCTCAAGCAAATCCTCCACAATCTTTATGCAAAGTCACTCTCCATTGGAGAACTGATTTTGCTCATCATCACTCCACCATCTTCATAGCATTTTCATCTTAAGCTTTGATCAAGGATTGGGAAAGGGTCACTAACACATGTGACAACAATCCAATATGAGATAGAGTTGGATTCTTGCTTCCTTGTGCTTTCACTTAGTTTAGTTGATATTTTGTTGTTTAGATTGCATTATGAAGCATGATTCAATATTTCATATGGATGTGAAAATTTGTTGTGTTGCTAATATTGTGTGTTGACATTTGAGCCATTTGCAGATTTTAGCAACCACAGTTATATTCTAGATTCTAGTTGAGTTACAAAACATACATTTAGTCAAGAAAGGATTGATAAAAATCACTAACTCTTTTGAGTGCACAATTCAAACTATTTACAAAAAAGAAAAAATGCCTTATATATCAGACTGTGTCAGCCCCCCCTTAGGGCTCACAAAAAATATCGGGCTTAGAAATATCTATCCTTAGATCTTTTGATTGAATTAAATGCTGCAACCTGCGTGTCCTTGCTGTGTGTGTCGGTGAAGAGCTACTACCTGGAGAAAACCCTTAGATCTTTTGAAGCTATCAGATGTATTTACTTCTGGTCCTTGTGTCCACCTACTAAATCCCCCTGTTGGGCACCTTGAATGCTCTTAAGTCCAAAATAGATACATGTTGATTCATATTCTGTTAATTCTATTGCCACTTGTCAAGCTGCCAACGATTCACCTGTAGCTCTCCTTGATTGGTTGGGCACACTACACACAAACTCCTGGGTGGTCAAAAGCTTATTCAGTCAAAATCACATCTCGGCGAGACACTGGAAGTGTCTCACCGATGTGATTATGTCCCTCTACAGCTATCGACACGAAGTGGAAACATCGATGAGAGTCTTTATCGAGCTTCAAAATTCATACCGATGTTGCCTCCGTGGTCGTCAATACAACCGATTATCAGTGAGATGATTTACCGAAGGAAAAACATTACCTCGAGAACCCCCTCCCATTGTTTTAGCAAGAGCTTATTGATATCATCAAATTTCTTTCGGCGAGACATTATCAAGTTGGGAAGACTTCATAGCGAGACTCATTGTCTTGCTGATGTTCCTCCTTTCACTGAGACTACACCATGTCGACAAGATGTTACCGTGACCGCTAGGAGCTCCACTGATTTTTTTTATGTCAGGGAGACCTTCTGCTTGTCGGTGAGACCTCTGGACAAAGTTTTCCAACTCTTGGCGAGCTCATCTTGTTATTGGCAAGATCCTTTGGTGTCGGCGAGACATCTCGCCGATCTTTATTCCTTATACCAAAGCCACACCCCTTCGGTGAGATTTTAGTTGGTCGTTAGGACCTTATACTGAATGCTTTTCCTTTCGGCGAGTTTCTTTTCTTGTTGGGGAGACAACCTTACTTTGGCAAGACCTCTTGCTGAAGTCCTTTTCACAACGAGGCCTTTTTGTTATCGATGAGACCCCCACTGAAGGAAAACATATCGATGCCCCCCACTCAGTCAACGAGACTAAATGTCTTTTCCAAGACATTACGACGGAGGCACCAACCTTGGCTGAGACCATGAGCAAGTCGGGGAGACCTATGGTGAGACCTCTCATATCTCTTTGGTGAGACCTCTAGTCGGTCGGTGAGACATCTTGGCGACTTTCTTCCTTTTGGCGAACTGCTTCCTATCGGGGTGACTCTCCGCTTTCGGCGGGACTTCCTACCAAACTCCTCGTGTCACACCAGAGATATTTCCCTATTCAGAAAGACTCCACTCTCAATGCTTTGTTATGCCAAAAGACTTGTTTCCCGGCAAGCTCCCTTTCCTGTTGGTGAGACTCAGACTATTCGCTGGGACCCTTCACCGTGCGCCAGAAGTTACGCCGAAGCCCTTGGTCACCATGAGTCTCCCCGAGCTCACGATTGAATGGCCTATCGGCCAGAGAAATCCATGCTATAAGAGGTCATACTGAACCCTCAATGTTATAGCGATAGGCTCTGCAGCTTCATTTGGTAGGACAAAAACTAGGTCACATTGACCTGTTCAAAATTAGAAAGTATCATGCAGCCAGTCGGCTAGACAGTGAAGATGTCATGCCGACCTGGCTCTAATGGAGGTTGAGCATAGAATATTGAGGCATGTTTCTAATAGAGTAGGCTTCCCAACTAAATCCCCTATGAAATGTCATCATATGTATAGAGTAACCCTCAATGGAGATGTCCCATATGGCCCTTATGAACATCTGTAACAGAGATGCCTTGCCTAATTGAGCCCTGAGGGTGAAAATTAGGTAACATTTCTGGTGACCTTTACTAGATGTTTGCCTACTAAACATGAAGACCAGTATTCTAGTCTTATCCATTGGGCATGGATTCGTTAGGAGGCTTATGAAATAAATGAAAATATTAGCCTTGCACATGGCCTCCACACGCTTGAGATCCATAGGGAACAACAAATTGCCAAAAGAAAAATAAAACTGGGGAAAACAAAAGAGGAAAACTGTGCCATCACAGCATCCAAAAAATAGAGAATAATTAACCTGAAGCACAAAATCACTTATTGAAAACATAAACCTAAACTAATGTGTACAATAGGGGAAATCCATCAGACCTGAAAACAGGGCTTAAGGTGTATCCCATTGACTGAGATAGGGAGTACTTCCCCGTCTGTTGTAGCCAGTTGATAAGCATTGTGCTCCTTATAGTTTCTGATAAGGAATGGGCCTGTCCACATGTTGTCAAACTTGGTGTGATGGCCTGGCCTACTTTTCAGAACATCTCATTTGAGCACGAGGTCTCCTACCCTAAATTTTTTTTTCTGTAGCCCTTCTATCAAATTTTTTCTTTGTTTGGAGCTGATGATACTCCAAATCCTTCATTGCTCTATCCCTTGATTCTTGGAGCTCCATGAGCTCTACATATCTCATGGACATTGGGTCTTGTTCCTCAAACATCTCCAACTGATGTACAATGTCCAGAGCTAGAAGCTCCACAGATAGGGGTAATCTTGCCTCTCTGTCGTAGACTAACAAGTATGGTGAGTTAGCAATAGACCTCTTAGGAGTCACTTTGTATGCCCAAAGTCCATTCTTTAAACTGATGTGCCAGGTCCTTTGATTATCCTCTATGGTTCTTTTAATAATCTTGACGAGGTTCTTATTTGTGCTTTTAGCTAAACCATTACCCTGAGGACAATAATTTGAGTATGTACTCAAATGAATACCCTATTTGACAACCCAATCAGTTAGTCTCAATCCCACAAATGCAAGGGCGTTATCAGATATGATAGAGTCAGGGACTCCAAATCTAGTGACTATATCTTCATAAAAGCTCAAAACTGAAGATTCTTTTGCTTCTTTTAAAGTTATTTCCTCTTTCCACCGCGTGAAATAATTTGTAGCAGTCAGCACCCACTTATGACCAGCACTGGATGGTGGGTTAATTGTCCCAATGAAATCAATGCCCCATCTCATCAAGGGATGCTCCACTTGAATTGGATGTAGAGGAATAACAGGAAGCTTTTCCTTTCTTGTGAATAAAGCACATTTGATACACTTCCTTGACCAAGAGTATGCATCTTTGAACAAGCTGGGCCTGTAGTAACCAACTCTCATGATTTTCCAGGTAGTAGTTCTTGGGGCAAAGTGACCTCCCACAGCTCCATCATGAAATTCATGAAGTACCTTTTTAATCTGATCACTGTGAATGCACCTTAATAGGACACCATTCAGATCCTTTTTGAAAAGAACATTGTTTAACAGTACATATGGTATGGACTGCAATCTAAAGTATCTTCTTTTAGCTCTATTTAATCCTAATGGGCATTCACCAGTTTGTAGAAATTGGGTCATATCTTGAACCCAATTAGTTGTTCCCATAGGCACACCATCTTGAGCATTCTAAAATTCACTTGTATTAGCAAGCACATCATCCTTTTCTAATTCAGTTTTACTGCTTGACCCTATAGCAGGCTGCTCACAAAGACCTTTACCTCTAACCAGTTTGGTGATCTTAATATCTACATCATACTCCATGACCTTGGTAATCCATCTTGCTCTTTTGTCATTCAAGTCTTTGTTCAACAAAAACTCCTTCACACTTGAGTGGGCAACCAGAATATGAATCTTATTGTTTGACACTAGAGGCTTGAATTTCTTTAAGCTTCTGATCACGGAGAGAACATGCTTCTCAAAAAATGAATACCTCTCTTCGTAGTCAGCAAGTATTTGGCTAAAGAAAGCTATGGGTTGTTCTAAATTGTCACTATTTTTCTGTAACAACATAGTAGAGATTGAACTAATGCTACCAATAGTATACAAAAAGAAATCCTTGGAGAAATCTGGATTTACCAATGTTGGGGCAGATGCTAAGGCCTCCTTAATTTCTTCAAAATTGTTCTTGGCATCTTTTGTCCAACTGAAAACTACATTCTTCTTTAACATAGTTGTCAAAGGCTATAATAGGTGTGCAACATCTGGGACAAACCTTCTCAAAAAGTTGATTTGGCCCAAAAAGCTCTGCAGACCCTTCTTATGATTTGGTAATGGCAACTCAAGTATGGCTCTGACTCTTTCAGGGTCAATAGTAATTCCATGCTTTGACACTATGTTTCCTAATAATTTCCCTTCATGAACAACAAAGATACTCTTTTTTGGATTGAGAGAGATACCAAACTCTCTACATTTTTCAAAAACTTTCCTAAGATGTAGCAAATGTTCATCAACATTCTTGGAATAAATTGTAATATCATCTAGGTAAATCAATATAATCTTGTTGATCAAACTTTGAAATGCCATGTCCATGGCCCTCTAAAATGTGGCACCAGCATTGGATAGACCAAAAGGCATCCTTTTTTATTCCATGGTGCCCCACTTATTTGTGAAAACAGTTTTGAACTAATCCTCTTCTTTAACCAGCACTTGATTATAGCCCGAAAAGCCATCTAACAGGGAAAATCTTTCAGAACCAACAACTACTTGTAGAATTTGTTCCATGGAAGGCAGCAGGTAATGATCTTTCAAAGATGCTTGGTTAAGATCCCTAAAGTCTACACAAAGTCTTATTTCACCGCTTTTCTTCCTAACTGGAACAAGATTAGAAACTCAGGAGGTGTGTTTAATTAGAAAGATGATACCCCCTTCAACTAGTTTGGTCAGCTCTCTAATCATTAAGGGTTCAAGCTTAGGATTCAAGGGCCTTTGTTTCTATCTTACTGGCTCAGCTTTAGGTTCTAACTCAATTGTGTGTTGAGCAATATGAGGATCAAATCCTTTCAAATCTGAATATTCCCAAGCAAATAAATCATAGAATTCTTGACATAAAGCAACAAAAGACTGTCTATCTTCATGCGAACAAATTTTTCCTATCTTAGGGAGTTTACCTTTGAAAATTTCCAGCTCTTCATAATGTTCTTGTTTGATTTGTAAGCCAACTTTACCCTTTTTAAGCTGATCATTAGTACTGAAAATTGACTCCAAGGTAACAAGGCCTTTGGGAAACTTATTTGTCCTCCGCTGTATGACTTGATCACCATACTGTTGCTTGAGTTTTGCTTGATTCATCATGGAGAACTGATCTTCTTTGAGCAAGAAAGAAAGGATCTATTGATCACTGTCAAAAACTTGCCAGTGAATGTTGTTATCAAGAATTGATGGCTTGACTACAACCTTCACATACTACTGTACTTTCTCTTTTCTAATATCTACTGGAATATCAAACTGTGCCCCAATGGCTACAATTCTATTAACATGCTTGTTCTGATTCCTTGGAATAGACACTAAGTTGAAGGCATCAAAACCCTCAAGCATGTTCCACACTCTATTTCTGTAAGACTTCAGTGCGTCATTTTTAGCAACGTTCAGGCCCCTTACTTGATTAATAATTAGCTCGTTGTCCCCATATACTTTCAAGTGGGTTATTCTTCTCTTCCTTGCCCATTCAAGACCTTGAACAAGGCCTTCGTACTCAGTAGTGTTATTAGAACATGCAAAAGCAAAATAGAATGCAGAGTAATACCTATCCCCTTGTGGAGAAATCAACATTGCACCTCCTGCAGCGCCATTTTTTCTTCTTGAACCATCAAAATACATCTCCCATAATTCATTCTGCTGCTCAAATTGACTTTCTGCACTTCTCTCTAGATTTGGCATTTATGTACTAGCTTCATGCAATACATAATTGCCTAGACCAACATCCTGAATAAGCTCATTTGGATTGTCAACGACGTTCTCAACTACCCACTCATACAACAGTATATTAGGAATAGCCTCTAATTGAAGCTCTTGCACTGTAACTAGCTCACTGCCAATTGAAACAAGAAAATTTGTGTCTAGAATAATGGGAGCAGTATTAATAGGGCTTGGATTATATGGCTCGATGTGCTCTTTAGCCAACCTTTCAGATTTGATGGTAACCTTAGTTCCATATCTAGTTCTAAATAGCATGTGTGACCAATCAGCTGATACATAACCACCTATCTTGGTTGTAAAATCTCTTGACAAACATAAAGAAAAGAAAGGTGGAAGGTCAATGACACATACGTCTTGGGAAACTATAAAATTAGGGAAAGCATGAAGGGTAAGACTCAAATCTTTAATGATGCCTAGTGTATTAATGGAGGTACCATCCAATTGGATTACTCCTTTCTCTAAAGGCTGATATTTTAGACCAAGCTTGTCAACAAATTACTTTGGCATCACAGAGCTACTAGCTCCACTGTCTACCATACAGTTATGAACTAACTTATCACCAATAATAATTGACATGCAAAAGGGAGGTGGCTTGACTTATTTTCCTACCTCCTTGTTGAGCTGTTTATCACTTCCCTGAGTATTATTTGTCAACACGGTCCTAACTTGACCTATTGGGGATTCAGACTCATCTGACACCTTAAGATTTGATAGGGCTAAGGGTAGAATATCCTTTTGACTAGGGATGACTAATGAATCCCACATAGATAGCGTTACATTTATCTTTTTCATACTATCAAGAATATTAAAGGGTACAACTAGGTTTACTTTATGATGTACCTTTATGCCAATGTGATCAGCTTGCAAGTGTGGTTGCTCCTTGACTGGGAGTTGTTGATTCTTTTGCCAAACAGGAGTCACTTGAGACATAGATGGTTGTGTAGCCGCTGCACCTCCTCTATCAGCTGCTTGATCAAGCTCTAAAGCTCTTTTCTTTGCTCTCGTATTAGATGCAACTAGAGAATTGTCCACATTCAGACCACAAAATTCCTCACCTTGCCAATTAAGTAAGGTAGCATCATTGAAAAATTGGTCTTGGTGTGGTGGAGATGCATCATTGCGCGCACCCTATTGCGAACTTGAAGCATTCTGTACCATAAGTGCTTGGTTGATCAGTCTGTTTGAGCAGGTGGCTTGATTGTGGGGTTGGTTACAAGGGTAGCACCACTCATAATCTACTACTAAGTTGTTTTGGATAGGAACCAGCTCTTTAATAGCACTAATTGGAGCTAGATTATAGGCCTGAAAGGGCCTTGTGGCAACATTTTGTTTGGTGCCTTGGTAACCACCTTGATACTGCTATATATTCCCCTGATATGCTTGTTGCTGACCTGGATTCTATGATTGATAAGGCCTACTATAAGATTGCTGCTTTTCTAAACTAACAAGTTTATTACCAAAAGACTGCAGTAGACTTTTGATCTCCTGTAGCTCATTTGGAGAACTTGAGACAATATTTTCTTGTGTTACAATAGCTGTAATAGATGGTAAGGGCACAAAATAAGGTATTTGCAAGGGAATACTTACATGTATCTTTGGAAATATAGGCATTGGTGGCCTGGAGCAAGTTTACCAGCTTGTATTAAGCTGTTTTCAGCTCTAATGGCTATTTCAAAGGCATCTGGTAGAGAAACCCCTCCCATTGATTGTATCATAATAGCTATATCACTGTTAAGAGCCCTCAAGAAGTACAGAAATGCATACTTTGGAGGTGGTCTTACTGTTGTAGGGATTCTATCCCAAGTCCTTTAAAATCTGAAGTTGAAGTCGTTCATCTGCTTTTGAGGGGCTCTCTTAATTGTGGTCAGTTGTTCTAATAGAGACAAGTTATCAGACCTGTCTTGAAATTATTTATGCAACTTGTCTCCAAATTTGTCCCAAGTTGCAATTGAACCGACTGCTAGGCCCCTATATCATTGCACAACTCTTCCTTTTAGTGAAATAGCTAACAACCTTACTGCAACATCCTCTTGAGTTATGTGATGGACTCCACATAACAAAGCCACATCTCTCATGTGTTCAATTGGAGTAGTTTGGTCTTCCCCTGTAAAAATTGGCACTCTTCAAGGCTTCCATTGGGATGTCGTTGTGTTGTGCCAAATTTAAGGGGCTGTCTCTATTGAAAGCGACAAAGGGTTGATTCCTTGGAGTAGCCATTGGAGGTAGCTAAATTGGATTTACTTGTATAGCAAAATGAGATCCCACTAATGGAGTAGTAGACCGAGTTCTTCTAGAATAGATAACTATTGTTCCTCTTTTTTCTGTTTCTCTACCTTTTCTTCTTGGTGGTGACAGCTACAAATATTCGAAGGGATCTAAGCTACCTCTTGTCTGAACTTTTCTCATAAACTATAGAAGGCACTGATTCCTAGAGTTCTTCTTCCTTATGGAGTCGCCAAGTATGCCAAATAACTTGTATAAAGCCTGGTAGTAGCTGGTTGAATACTAAACCAACAGTTCAATCTAATTTGCATCCCACCAGGTGTGCCAGAAGCTGTTGTCACCTAGAAATGCACCCTATGTGAAGTTGTAAGAACTAAGCTTTCTAGTGAAACATGAGATCATTTCAAGGCTGTGGGTCACCTGAAGCTGAATTGAACCTCCAGAGAAGGCCGACTTCCTTTGGGTATCACCTAGACTAATGATCTTTGTGAGGTAAAGGGAGAAGAAGTGCATTCAAAATGAAACTAAACTGAACTATTCCTATGGTGATACACCAAGTTAATAAGAAATCATAAAACAGACACAAGAAGAACATACACTAGAAAGAAAAAGATAGTGTTTTCACTTACTTAACATAACCCCTTTAAACTCATGCACTATTCTTAATAGGTTTGCTCTACATGCATATCTTAGGAAGGAAAGATGAATTTCACAACCTTAGGTATGGATACAGATTTTGGAAAAACACAACTAAGAACTTGCATAGTCTAAAATACCAAAATGAGAGTAATACAAACATTAACAGTAGCTTCCCAAGTAAACTCTATGTTATATTCTAGATTCCAGTTGAGTTACAAAACATACATTTAGTCGAGAAAGGATTGATAAAAATCACTAACTCTTTTAAATGCACAAATCAAACTATTTACAAAAAGGAAAAAAATGCATTATATATCAGACTGTGTTGGCTCCCCCTTAGGGTTTACAAAAAATATCAGGCTCAGAAAGGTCTATTCTCAGATCTTTTGATTGAATTAAATGTTGCAGCCTGCGTGTTCTTGTTGTGTGTGTCAGTGAAGAGCTAATGCCTGGAGAAACCCCTTAGATCTTTTGAAGCTATCAGATGTATTTATTTTTGGTCCTTGTGTCCACCTATTGAATCCACTTGTTGGGCACCTTGAATGCTCTTGAGTCTGGACAAAATAGATACATGTTGATTCACATTCTGTTGATTCTCTTGGCATTGGTCAAGCTGCCAATGATTCACCCGTAGTTCTCTTTGATTGGTTGGGCACACTACATGCAAACTCCTCGGAAGTCAAAAGCTCATTCAGTCAAAATCACATCTCAGTGAGACACTGGAAGTGTCTCACCAATGCGATTATGTCCCTCTGCAGCTATCGGCACGACATGGAAACATCGATGAGAGTCTTTAAATCAAGCTTCAAAATTCATACCGATGTTGCCTCTATGGTCGCCAAGACAGCCGATTATCGGTGAGATTATTTACCGAAGGAAAAATGTTACCTTGAGAACCCCCTTCCATTGTTTCAAAAAGAGCTTATTGATATCATCCCGAATGCATTTCACTCCACCGAGCTCTGAATTTCTTTCGGCGAGACATTATCAAGTCAGGAAGACTTCATAGTGAGGCTCATTGTCTTACCGATGGTCCTCCTTTCGTTGAGACTACACTATGTTGACAAGGCATTACAGCGACAGCTGGGAGCTCTGCCAATTTTTTTTATGTCGGGCAGATCTTCTACTAGTCGGTGAGACCTCTGGGTAAAGTTTTCTAACTCTTGGCGAGCTCATCTTGTTATCGGCAAGACCCTTTGGTCGGTGAGACATCTTGCCGATCTTTATTCCTTATACCGAAGCCACACCCCTTCGGTGAGATTTCAGTTGGTCGTCAGGACCTTATGCTGAATGCTTTGCCTTTCAGCGAGTTTATTTTCTTGTTAGGGAGACAACCTTTCCTTGGCAAGACCTCTTGCCATAGTCTTTTTCTCAGTGAGGCCTTTTTGTTATCGGCGAGACCCCCGCCAAAGGAAAACATATTAAGGCCCCCCACATAGTCGGCAAGACTAAATGTCTTCGCCGAGACATTACAGCGAAGGCACCAACCTTGGCCAAGACCACAAGCAAGTTGGGAAGACATATGACAATACCTCTCATACCTCTTCGGTGAGACCTCTGGTCGGTCGCCAAGACATCTTTGCGACTTTCTTCCTTTTGGAAAACTACTTCCCGTCAGGGTAACTCTCTGCTTTCGGCGGGACTTCCTACTTAACTCCTCGTGTTACACCGAAGATCTTTCCCCATTCACCAAGACTCCACTTTGAATGCTTTGTTACACCGAAAGACTTGTTTCCCGGCAAGCTCCCTTTCCTGTCGGCAAGACTCTGACTATTTGCTGGGACCCTTCACCGAGTGCCAGAAGTTACCCTGAAGCCCTTGGTCGCCATGAGTCTCCCCGAGCTCATGATTGAATAGCCTATCAGCCAAAGAAATCCATGCGATAAGAGGTCATACCAAACCCTCAATGTTATAGCGATAGGCTCTGCAGCTTCGTTCGGTAGGACAGAAACTAGGTCACAGTGACCTGTTCAAAAGCGGAAAATATCAAGCAGCCAGTTGGCTAGACAGTGAAGATGTCATGCTGACCTGGCTCTAATGGAGGCTGAGCGTAGAATATTGAGGCATGTTTCCAACAGAGTAGGCCTCCCAATTGAATCCCCTGTGAAATATCATCATATGTATAGAGTAACCCTCAATGGAGACGTACCATCTGGCCCTTATGAACATCTGCAACGGAGATGCCTTGCTTGGTTGAGCCTTGAGGGTGAAAATTAGGTAACAAGAGAAAGATAAACTAATAACATGCAAGTGCTATCAACTTACTTAACCCTTTATAATGCAATTATGAAGTAATGTCAATTGTTGCCTCAAAGTTCTTGAATAGTGCTTGAATACTTGAAATGTAGAATTGAATGCTTGAATGAGTGAGGAGATTGTAGGAGGATGTAAAATGAGGTGAAAAACACTTATTTATACAATTCTTGTGCCTTAGTATCCATTCATACCTCATCACAGGCTGACATCAAGTGATTTTGAATAAAATCCCAAAAGGAAATTTCAAATATTTTGAATTTGGGGCCAGGGGGACTCATTCACCACCCATGGTGAATGGGTCCCACCTAGGACCTAAAAACATGTGTCAGGAATTTTTTTTTATTTAATGTTTTTTTTTAGGATAATATGCAAAAATACACTTAATTACAACTTATGAGGGCATAAAGAGACCAAATAAAGCATTAGAAGGGTGTAAATAGTGAAAATACACCTAGAAGAGCATGAAAGCTTGTTACAAGACTTTACAACACTTCAAAATAGGGCTTGTTGATGAGTGAAAAGGTGATATTTAGGTAAATTGTATTAAATATAGTCTAGAAGAATGTATAAATGTCTTAAAACACTTCACAAGACGTCGTTATTTGAGTTTTAATACCTAAATAAACATGTTCAAGCCATGTTACAACATAAAATCAAAGCAACGTAGTTCCAACACCATGAAACAAGACCTAAAAGGCCATGAAAATGACAAGGGACCATTTTTCTATGGCACACATTGCAAAAGAGCTATAGCAAGGAAGACAAGCACACAACAACAAATAATAGGGACAACGCTTAGAGAAAATCAAAGAACGGTGCTTGAACCAATGAAAGAGAAGCTTTCTAATTACTAAAAGAAGATAAATAATGTGAAGTTCTCAGGATGAGAACACTATCAATATTAATAATTTACATGAAAAATTGATCAAGAAAAAATGTGGGCATTGGAGAAAACAACAAGGAGCATTAGAGTCGAATGCTGAAATGGAGCATTGAATTTACATCTTCAGAAGCATTGTTGTTATAAGATAGAAGAAGCTTGTGTACACAGGTTAAGTGCTCATAAAAGGAAATAATGCAACACCTTTGAAGTAAGTTATTTATGAAGAGAAAATAAGTCCAAAACAATCTTCATTCTAGCTAGAGAAAGTCATTTTCAAGCATCTGTGTGTTGTATATATCCACATTCAGAAAGTTTGCACTTAGAAAATTTTATAGCAAATTTGGTGCATTTAAGGAAAAAAGAGTGTAGGAAATCATTCTGGCTTTGCAATAGCTTTGCATTGATTTATGCTCAAAAGTATGTGGAACATTTGGCTTGTGGAAACTAGAAAGGGAATATGAGCCTTATTTTCCCAGACTATTTGTTATTTCTCAATCCTAATGAGACATGTATCCATAGTAGAAAAACCCTAATAATAAAACAATTGCATTCAAAAGAAAAAACTTGTAGATACTAACTACATAAATTGAGTAAATAGTAATGTGTTTCCATAGTAGAAAAACCCTAATAATAAAACAATTGCCTCCAAAAGAAAAAACTTGTAGATACTAACTACATGAATTGAGTAAATAGTAATCCACACAATTCCTCATTTTGCAATATTACTCTTAATAGCTCCACAAATACCTCATTAAAGTTGGACTACAAAATATTTGAAATAATGAAGCAGCACAATGTTGCCATAATACCCTAATTTCCCCATAACAGTAAAAATATATATCACTAACACAAAAAAGATCTCAAATTTATCCAAGTTGATGCTCAAAACACCAAATCTCCTCTAGTAAAATTCATTTTCTTACCTCAAATCCTACCCATTACCCTCAAATGGCCATACTTTAGCTCCAAATTTGATACACTTTCATTATATATCCTGTGGCCTCAAATCGCACAAATTTGACACCCAAACTAAGTACTCACCTCCAAATCAGCTGGTCATGTATAGATTCATGAAAAAACTTGCTCAAACAATGGCAAGTAACTTACCTCAATATTCTACTCAAATTGTGTTGTGCAATCAACAATGTTGATGAGAAAAAATGGGCAGAGTTTGGAGGAAAAATATTACATAACCCTAACAAAGCAGAAGTTTTTGTTCATTGTTGTCTCCATGTCATGAAGATTTCTCTTCTACTTTGAGAAGCTAGTTAATGCTCCACCCAAAAAAAAAATTATGATCATTTAATTTTTTAATTTTTTTTTAAGAAAAATGAGTGATAGAGCTACTCCAATCAATAGAAAAAGAGATAAATAATAATTTTTAAACATAAAAAATATGTCTTAAATTAAAACTATCAATATAACATTTATTCTAACATGATATATGATAAAAGAAGAAGAAAATGAGTTTATATATTTAAGTGAATTATCCAATAGCAACATTTTTTTATTTTATAAAAGTTCTAGTGAATGATCAATATGTATCCAATAAAAATATTATATTGGTTCTAAAGTAACAAGTATAATGTAAAGCTAATAAGGCTCCACTTTTAATAGTTAACATATATTTTTATTTATTAATAATAAATTGTTTCTGAATAATTACTTTTTCAAATTTGTTTTATTATATTTTATTAAAATATGTAGGTCATTATTGTAATTAAATATCTTTGTATTTAGTTTTTCAACATAAGAACCCTACCAGTCTTATTTATTGAATTTATTAATAAGTAAAAAAAAATTTGCCATTGAATTTATTAATAAGTAAAAAAATATTTCCCATGCAAGTAGTAAATCTTAATATTAGATTTACTTTAAGTTATATTAAAAAACATGAAATTGCTTCTAATTTAGTATCAATGTACATATGTTGAAATAGTTCAAAGGTTAAATGGACAATTTTGGTATTCAAAGAGTCAATCAAATGAGGAGATAAGAAATGTTCTAAATTTATTGTAAGCTTCACTCATTATATTTCTTTGCAGAGAAAACTATGGATGATGCCAAAGACTTTTCTACTACATATTTTTTTAAAATATCAAATATTAAAAATATCAATCTTTCTAAACAGGTGTCCATGCCCATTAATATTTTTTCATATTTTTCATATGAATCTATTTATCAATTAGGTGTCTAGTTAATTTGATGTAATAGATAAAATTTAATCTATAGTATGATTGACACACCAATGTGTCTAGGTTGGAATGGAGGACTTATATTGACATATTTAGATATTCCAAGATCACCACTAAGTAATTTCAATAGTCCATAACATACTCATTTTCTCCTAGCTCAAAATCTCATATTGTAAAACATTTAAAAATTAACATTAAAGATTTCAAATTTTTAATAGAAGATAAATTTGAATGTTTTAAATATGCTTGAAGATATCTAAAAAAATATAACATTGAAAACAATTAGAATTAGCAAAGTTGGAGTTCAATATAATCTAATTGGTGCAACAACAAGATTTTCAAATTGTTTTTAACATAAGAAATTCATGAATGAAAGATATTATCTTAGGTTGAACTTTAAACTATTTACACTATAATATATAATAGAATAGTTAGAAACTCATGTTTATCGAGTAATGTGTGTATTTTAGATGCTAGATAGAGTTTGCTTTGGCTGATCTATAGTTTTCTTACCATTTTCATTTGAAATTTTTCTTGTGGAGAGCTAGAGGGTGTATTAAGAAAAAACAATCTAAAAATAAGTTTTTAATGATGAATATATTTATCACTAGTTTTAATGTTATTTATGACATATATGGAATTTTGAAAACAATTAAAATGTGTTATAGAATACTTTTAGGGTAATATATCATAAACAATTTAGCTAACACCAAACCCTTTATTAGTTTTATTTAGATGTTGAAGTGTTCACCTACCTTTTATGTAACATATCTAATTCATATTTGTTGGCATGATACCAACTTGTACTAGGATCGGATTCTAAAACAACCTATGTATATCTATTAAATAATAAATGATAGCAAAAAACAATGTTACGTCTTGTATTTGTCACCCCCTTAATAAACATCAATGTAAAATGTAAAAGCATGCAAGTTGAAAAAAATATTGATTATCAATTTCCTAAAAATATATGAAACAACTATCAATGTGAAAATACATGAAACTTGGAACATATAGATATATTAAAGTGTAATAACCCTCGTGTTGTTGTTTGGACTTGATATTTTTTGTGATTTTGCTTGATACTTTGAGACTTTGATAGTTACTGTGTGTTGGTTGGTTTGGTTGATTGGATAGTTTAGACTGCTTGATGACTATGCTACTTTATATGACGATATGGATATTATGATATGACATTATGGTTACATTTTATTTGGTAATGTTTAATTTGATGTAGTAGTATATTGTGATACAGTAGATTAGTAATTATATTATGATGTTATGATGTGATCAGTATAGTTTAACAATGCTATTTTATACTTGTTGTAGTTGTTATTATAGATTTGGTGAGGGGACAATGTAGCACCACTTGTTTGTGAGTGCTCTGCTATGCTGTAATTCCTTCTCATGATGTGATGCATTTGATTATATATATATACATGTTGTACACAACCTTGTTTGTATGCAAGAATTGCAGGAACAAAGTCTTGATTCCACTTGCTTTGGCAGGATAGGGTGAGCATCAAATTAACCCAATGGGCATGAAGTTGAAATAGAGATGACAAGGAAGTCACCCCGTCCCAAGTTGTCAACACGTCTTGTGTCTAGTGGTATTGTGCGTTTTGACCTTGGTCATTTTCACATTATATGTTAGTTGTTTTGTGTGAATGTATTTATGTGATTTATTTTATGTTGGTGTTGTAGTATGAAGTAATTTAAATAATTAAATAAATTATATAAATGTTAATAATAGTTATTGGAATAGTTTTATTAAAATATAAAAGTATTAAATTAAAAGTCATGTAATTTATTAAAGATAAATAAATTGAAAGGTGTAAATTAAATTATTTAAATTGGTATTTAGATAATTTAATGAAAATAGCATGTTGAGGATAATTAATGGAATAAAATAATTAAATAAGTTAAATTGTGTAAACTGTAAGTATAAATTAGTAAATTGAAATTAAAATTAAAAAAGTTTAGTTTGAATAGAAACAATCTAGAAAGGACTAAAAAGAACCAATGAATGTTGAGATTTTATGGGCTGAAAAGCTGGTGAAGAAATATAAAATTTCTATTCATCCTGTTTTTTTTTAAGTTTTCAAAAATAGAAGAGGTTATCTTTTTATTTAATAGCAAAAAAATGAGAAGTTTTCATTCATGGGAAATTTAACAGAAGCTTCAAAAAAATATTTAGTTCTGTAAAAATTTGCATCCTCTCTTTTGACTCTGTAAAAAAAATTTCCCTTTCATTGTTCTAAGGAAAAAGGCTCTTCTGAATAAAAGATATAGATTAAAAATTTGATCAAAGAAACTAGTGGAGAAGTTCTAAAGAAGGAAAGGGGAGCTCTTTAGAAAGGCTAGATGGAATCAAAGGAAAGCTTCATCAACTCCTCAGCAAGCACAGGACTCCAGGTTCTTTTATTGTTTTTTCATTGTTTTTTAAATTTGAAATGGCAATCATGTTGTTCAATAAAACAAAAAATCTTCTGGGGTTTTGGAAATCTTTTGGGTAACAAATAATTGGGAGAAATTTATTGTTGAGTCTCTAAAAATGTTTTGGATTTTTATAATTTTGTTATGGGAAAATTATTGCCACTCTAAAATGAATGATTTATGTGTTTATATATATATAATATATATACACACACACACACATATATATACACACAAACTTGTATATATATATATATATATATAAATATGATATCCAATTTCCACAATACTATGTTCTTGGTGATACACACACACACACACATATATATATTTATATATATAAATACACACAACTGTGTACATATATATATATTAATTTTATTTGAGAATTTATTACTGTCTAGGGCCATAAAACACTGACGACGACGGAATTCATTTTGCTTGTTGGGTGGGCCTCAGCCTTGGTCATATCCCTACCTAGTTGTATTTGTGATGGGTTGTGCCTGTAGTGAGAGAGACTGCCACAACAGTCCATCAGATTATTGTGCGCATTAGTCCTTTGGACTGCGCGCGACCACACCCATACTATTGGATTTCCTTTATTTAAATGAAAAATTTATTATTCATTTACTTTAATATATATATCTTATATGTAATTTAATTTTTTTCTCCCAAAATTAATAACAGAATAAAACAAAATAATTAGAATTTGTATATAGGTAAGTTTTATTTATATATATATATATATGTAATTTGTGACACCCCTCCATTTTGCTATGTTTTCATGTCAACTCAGATACTTTGTTAGACTATATTTTATGTTATTGTTGTTCTATCGCTGACAGTGGAGCGATGAGAAACTATATTGATGTGTTGACACATTATATGCATGCTAATTATGTTTGACATGCTTTATGTTGCATAGATCCTCAGTTGTGATGACAATGATATACATGCTTCTTGTAGTTTAATTGATATTTTATCTTGTCAGTTTTGTGTGACTGTATTGGTGAAGGGGATGGAATTACATCACTAGCATGCGAGCACCCTCTAATTTTCCACGATTCTCTCTTCACAATGTGTATGCTTTATTATTTGGATACATGTACAATATTTGCTTGTTTGTAGGTTTGCAGGTACAGGACAACAGCTTCACCTGGTTTCACAGGTTTGAGCTTGTCCACTACTCAACAGTAATTATTGGGAGATAATAATGGGCTACCTAGGCATACCTTTACCCTAGTACAGTGTGTAGTCAATTTGAGTTTTGGTCGTATCCCTTATCTTTGTTGTTTTGGGTATTTTAATATTGTGCAAGTTTAATTTTGAAGATTAAATGTGTGTTTGATTAAATATTTAATTAATGGAATTATTGTTGTGGAAGCTTTAAAATAAATAAATAAATAAATTTAATTTAGTTATGTTATTAGGTAATTTTAATTATTAAATTATATGGGAATTAAATAAATAAAATTATTTAAATTTGTTGAAATATATAAATTGTTTATTTTTGTAAATGCATGTGGTTGGAAAATATCTATGGTTGTTGAGGGAAAAGATATTTTTTGGGATAACTGTGAGTTAGAAATTTGTTATCTAATTGTTGAAAATTGATTCTTGGAGGAAAAAGATTGGGTAAAGGAAAGAAATTTGTTTCACAGGAAGAGTTTTGGTTTTTGTTGAAATATTGGTGAGGAAATTGGGGATCTCTATGAGGATTTTATTTTAGAATCTTGTTGTAAAATTCTTGGCTGTGGTATTGTGTGTTTTCTGGAAAGGGGTAAATTTATTGGAGCAAGCTTTGGCTACATTGGCAATTTGAAGCTACAGAGAAGTTCGACAACAAATCTCAAGGCATAGTTCTTCTGGAATAGGTTCCTTTATTATTTTTGTGAATTTTGAGTTGAAAAATTGTTTATATTACTGTGATGCAATTTGGAAAATTTTAGAAATAAATTTTCATTACTCTAGAAGCTTTTGGTTTTATAAAAGATTGCCGTGAAAATTAAACCTTTGTAGAAAGCAATTTAAGTCCTCTTTTTTAATTTGATCATTTGAAATAGATTGAAACAAAAAGAAATTATAGATCTCTGTAGAAAGACCTTCATTTTGTTTTGGGTTCTCAATTCCTTTTAATTGTTTGGGAAAATGAAATCTCTAATTTTTCCTGTAGAAAACTTCTTCTATGTAATTTGTTTGCCCAATTTGAATCAATGTTTGAATTTGTTTATATATAAATATATATATATGTACATATATATTGAAATGTATATGTACACATACATATATATATTATATATAAATGTGCTAAATTTATTTTAAACCACTGTAATTTCAACTGTAAGAAATCACCCTACGACGAATTTCGTAAATATTGGTGAAATTGTTTATAAAATATATATATGCGTTTGTTTTTAAAACACAATGAATGTGTGTATATTGGAGGTTGGGGGTTGCTCCCACAGCCGCCCATATGGGAGGTACGATGTGGGAGGCAGTGCTCAACGCTGCTCACCCACAGTGCACCCCACATGTGGGTGTGGCTATGGCCAATGCACCTAGTAAAGCCTCATATGGCTATAGATGCTGCACAAATTTTGTATTGTGCATCCATTTATTTTTCAATTTGGGCTTTTAATTAGTATTGTTAGGAAATAATATATATATATATATATTATATATATTGTTGGAAATTGTATTGTAATTAATTTTATAATTAAATAATATATTTATATGTATATATATAATTATATATAATTATATATATTTATTAAATATATTTATTTAATGCGTGAGTAATTCAATAAATGGTTACAAGCATGATTAATTTAATTGAAATAATTGATTATTTTAGTTTAATTCGTTGTTGAATTGTAAGTTGGAATCATATTTAAATGGTGCATTGTAAATATGCAAAATTGATTGTTTTGGATTTAGGAAATTTGAATGGTAGTGAATCTAAATGCAATAGTTGTTTATTTTAATTTCAAGCATTATTGTATTTGTGTATCGGGGGGAAGTATTTGTTATTGTGAAAATCTAAGTCTTCTAGAGATGTAATTTGGGAAAGGGGATGTTGTAACTTTAGTTCACCCTTTGAGATTTCCTTGGGTAGTGCACATATTGGGATTTAGTATTGGACATCCGTAGGGATGTGTTACCTCTCAAGCTGTGTTGGTTATTTTTTGTTAGTTTTAGTGCACTATCTACCCTTGGGTATAGTATGAGTTTATGTGTTGTCAATAGGGGAGTGGCTTTCAATGAGGGTCGGGACACAAATTGGTCCCAGAATAACTTGTGTGGAAGTCAGTGTAATTAGTGGAGATTAAATAACCTACTTTAGGGGAATGGGTAGTTAACATATTTAACTTGATAATTAGCCTCGCTCATTGCCTCAAGGGCTTGTGTTAGACTTGAGATGAGTCGGGAAGACTTGGAATTGCAAGATCATTATCTTGTCTTCTCAAAAGATAATCAATTTTGCACTAGCGTGCATGTGGGGCCGGAGTTCGTAAGAGGTTACCAAGATAACCCAAGATGGGGGCTAGGACCTAGGAAGATCTCCTTAGGATAACCAATGCAACCTTTGTGATGACACTCCTCCCATGACAACAGTCATTTGTTTTGTACAGTGGTTGTTCTTGATTCTGTGATTCTGAAAGCAACGTAACCCTGTGTTTGTATTTACTGGTATAATGTGGTTTTATACTTTTCCTGTGTTAGAGGTAGTCACTTGTCTTGGTTACCTGTTACTATCTCCTAGTATGGGGGTTGTGCCTATGGGTACCATATGGCTGGGTGGTGTGCTCCTTACACTATTGAGATTCTCTTCCTATTCATGATGGCAAGATCTTCTTGTTCGAGGAGCTTGTGTGGTTCTATGGATTTTTACTTCTCTTTCTCATTGTAACTATGGACACTATGTAATTGTAATCCTCATTTGTATCGAGGAGAACCCTTGTGTTGTAATTGTAACATTAAGTATGATTTATTTATCATTAGATTAAATGGTTTATATATGGTTTATATGGTGTTGTATCTGTGGAAATATGCTCATTACATTTCTATGTGTTAGACTTAATTTGCAATGGATTACTGCTTTGTTGTATGTTATTATCATGAGTTAATTCCATGTACTATGTTTTAGAATAAATTATAAGTTTGGAATTTCATATGTAGACATGTTGTGTGGCCTAGAGGGTGTATGTGTTAGGGTAGTTTACTTCACTTGCCATTATTACTCTTTTTAAGAAAAAAATTAGTTGTGCTTCCGCAATGTTGCATCATCCTCTAGGTTGGGGGACGGGGTTTTAGACTTAGTATCAGAGCCTAGGTTTAAGTACTGGGAACTTTGGGTTAATTTGGAAACCATTAAGTTGTTTATGTGGGATTTAAGTTGCATGTCTTGTCTTACACCTTGGTGTGTTTGTGTAGGATCATGCCACCTAGGAGAGGTCGAGGTCGTGGTCGTGGCCATAGAGGCAGACATGGAGGTGGCTAGTAGAACTCACCTCCGCATGTTTCTCATGATTCTAACTGTGAGGAAAAACAAGCTTCCCAAAACATTTCAGGAGGTGGTATTTAGTATCCAGATCCACCAGGGGTCGAAGGTGCTCAGTTGTGTCAATTGTTAGAGGATAATCTTGCCCATCTTGGACCGAGGGAGGAAGTAGAGCAAATTGTTGTTAGAGAGAGAGATGTACCAACTTAGTCAGAGGCAGTGGTAGCTACACACATGAGAGATTTACTGAAAGCTTAACCACCCTTATTTGATGGATCAGGAAACAGTTTAGAGGTTGAGACCTGGTTGATTGACCTGAATAGATGCTTTGCTATGCACCCATATGGTAGCAACACCAAAGGCAGATGTGTGATTATGCACCTAAGAGGCTTTGCTTCCACATGGTGGAGATTGGAGGAGCAGAAGCTCCATATTGATATCGGTACCGTATCTTGGGAGATGTTTCTAGAGAGGTTTCGTGCCAAATTTCTTTCTGATAATTGGCGATAGTGTCGTGGTGATGAGTTTCATACTCTATGACAAATGACTATGTCAGTGGAACAATATGAGCATCATTTTTATGAGCTCAAACAGTACACAGGCATTGGAGACGACGAGGGCATGTAATTGGTGTAGCACTTTCTTAGGGACTTAAATGCCCGAATCAGTGGAGATGTGTGGGTTTTCGTACCCAAGACTATGGAGACCGCGGTAGACAAGGCCAGGCTTGTTGAGGAGAACTTGGCAAGGGCATTGGGTGGTCATGTAGGAGTGCAAATGGGCAGTACTTCAGCTATAGGGCCTAGTGCACGGAGTGGCCAGACTTAGGGAGCTAGACCACCCAGGGCATAGCAGACACCAGCACAGAGTGGACAGTACCAGAACTCCCAAGGGAAATGAAAGGATTTTCCACCTAGACATAATGACAGATATTAGTCAGGGGGTGACCAGAACTGGAGGCGTGTCAAATGCTTTAGTAATGCATAGCCAACATAGAGTACTCAGTCTACCTTTAGGGGTAGTGTACAACAGTCCAATGCACCTTTGGTAGAGGTTTTGGCAGGGGTACCAGGTGTTTTTCTTGTGGACAACAGGGTCACATAGCTTGGTAGTGTCCTAATAAGGGAACATCGGGATATACATAGAGGCCAGCGACATCAAAGCCAACTATTAGTGATGCAAGCAGAGGACATCATGTATTTTCTACAGTTGACAACCACCAAGTTGACCACTAGAGTATAGTGGTAGAGACTATAGGTATGCTGCAAGGTAATAGAGTTACCATATTATTTGATTCAGGAGCCTTCGATTCATTTATTTCATCATTCATCATGGCACGTGATAGATTGGGAGCAATAAGGAAGGAGGGTAAGTGGTAGGTTGAGTTAGCATCTAGTGCTAGAGTTGTTGTACATTCCTATGTACCAGATTGTAGACTAGAGATTGGTTCTTTCCACACCACTGCAGATCTTTGTGTTAAAAAATTGGGTTCTTATGACATAGTGCTAGGGATGGATTGGCTCGATGCTCATAAGGCCGTGATTGATTGTCGATGCAAGTCGATATGATGCATTGATGCATCAAGTATTGAGGTTGAGTTAGTAGGGGTCCAAAGACCTATATCATTGAGGATGATCTCAGCTATGCAGTTGAGAAGATGTGTTCATCAGGGATGTCACTTATTTGTTGTGATAGTAGATGACTTGGAGATGGGTGATAAAGAGGAGAAGGTGTCTATAGATAACCACCCCATACTTCAGTAGTATGCAAATATTTTTCTAGATGATATTCTAGGAATTCCACCTCAGCATGACATAGACTTCAAGGTTGATCTTCTACCTGGTTCCAAACCCATTTCACGAGCCCCATACTGTATGATGACTCAGGAGCTTAAAGAGCTTTGCTTGCAGCTTGAGGATTTGTTGGAGAAGGGTTTCATTCGCCCTAGTGTTTTGCCTTAGGGAGGACCAGTGATCTTTGTGAAGAAGAAGGATGGTTCTCTTCATCTATGCATAGATTACCATTAGTTAAATAAGGTCACCATCAGGAACCAATATCCTCTACCTAGGATCAATGACTTGTTTGATCAGGTCAAAGGTGCGACAGTCTTTTCTAAGATTGATCTTAAGTCAGGATACCATCAGCTACGGATTGTGGAGTCTAATATTCATAAGATGACATTTCACACATGATACGGTCACTATGAATTTACAGTGGTACCGTTCAGGTTGACGAATGCGTCATCGGTATTCATGAGCCTGATGCAAGGAGTTTTTCACACATACCTGGACAGGTTTGTAGTGGTATTTCTCGATGCCATTTTAATTTATTCTAGGACTATTGAGGAGCATGAAGAACATTTGAGGCAGGTATTGCAGTGTTTGAGGGATAATAAGTTGTATGCCAACTTGTCCAAATGTGAGTTCTTAAAAACCAAGGTCAAGTATCTTGGTCATGTTATATCAGGAGAAGGTATTGTAGTGGATCTTGCAAAGATCCAGGCAATCATGGATTGGCTTGAGCCCACGAATGTGGCTGAGATACGTAGCTTTATGGGGTTAGTAGGTTACTACAGGCATTTTGTTCAGGACTTTTCTAGGGTAGGACACCCTATTACTTCTCTTCAGAAGAAAGGGAAGAAATTCGATTGGTTAGAGAAGAGTGAGGCTACATTTCAAACATTGAAGGAGAGGTTGACTAGTGCACCAATCCTTGTAGTACCCAATCCTACAGGAGACTTTGTTATATGTGTTAATGCTTCTTTAGAGGGGTTAGGAGCGGTATTGATGTAGGATGGTCAAGTCACTGTGTACGAGTTGCACAAGCTCAAGATCATGAGTTGAACTACCCTATGCATGATCTTGAGTTAGTTGCAGTAGTACATGCCTTGAATCGATGTAGACATTTTCTATTGGGGCACCGTTTTGAGTTACACAGTGACCATTAGATTCTACAATATATTTTTACATAGCCTAACCTTAATGCTAGGCAAAGGTGATGGATGGAGTTTCTCTACGAGTACAATTTTGAGGTGAAGTACATCTAGGGAAAGGAGAATATAGTGGTCAATGCTCTCAGTAAACAGAGGCACAAAATTTCTAAGATGACTCTTACTATGGATTCGAGGAGCTAGATACTTACCGCACTTCCTTCAGATAGCTGGTATCAAGAGGTAAGGTCTAAGATTAAGTTAGGCAGAACTTTGGAGGGAAGGTACTCAAGATATTCTTTGGAGACAGATGGGTTATTGAGATACATGGGACATATATTTGTTCCATCTTTGGAATGGCTTCGTACCTTGATTTTGAAAGAGGCACATCAGGCACCTTACTCAGCTCACCCTGGAGTGAAGAAGATGTGTCGATTTGCGACCACTTCATTTTTGGGCAGGTATGAAGTGGGATATAGCCGATTATGTATCACGGTGTTTGGAGTGTCAGTGAGTTAAGGTTGAACACTAACATCCGGCTGGTCTTCTACAACCTCATTTGGTTCCTAAGTGGAAATGTCAGGACATCATTTCATTGGATTTCATTGTTGGTTTACCCAAATCTTCATGATGACTGGATGTGATTATGGTGACGGTAGATAGGTTGAAAAAGGTGCCACACTTCTCACCTATTCGTTCCTCCTATAACGCTTTGTCAATTGCTAGAGTGTTCATGGAGGACATTGTGAGGTTGCATGGTATTTTGCGTCAGATTATTTTTGATAGAGACCTTGTGTTTACTTCGGCTCTTTGGACATCATTACAACATGCTATGGGGACACAGTTAGACTTTAGTTCAGCGTATCACCCAGAGATGGATGGACAGATTGAGAGGGTCAATCAGATCCTTGAAGATATGCTTTGCATGTATGTCATGGACCAGTAGACATGATGGGAGGATTATCTCTATCTTGTAGAATTTGCTTATAATAATGGGTTTCAGATTTTTATTGGCATGGCACCTTTTCAGGCCTTGTATGGACGACCGTGTCGAACTCCATTGAGTTCGGACAGGTTGGAGGACATGATTTTATTGGGTCCAGATATGCTTCAGGATATGGAGCAATAGGTGATTCAGATTGGAGAACATTTAGTAGCTGCCTAGGATAGACATAACAAGTACACGGATGCACACCATGTGGATCATCAGTTTGTTGTGGGTGACCGAGTTTTCTTGTGAATGCGACCAAAGAAGAGTCCAATTCTTTATGCAAAGGGTTCTAAGCTCGCACC